>OZ025259.1:17319594-17362264 GCA_964019135.1 Arenicola marina | reverse complement strand
CAGTGTTGGAAGATCCCCTCAGACTCCTCGGAGCCGGGTTCTGAACTTTCAGTTCCGTGATAGAGTTTAGACCACTGTAATAATAATTCGCGAACATGGATTGCCTAAGCGAATAAGGGAACGGGTGGCTGACATCGTACACTAGGCTCAAGGAGCTTAGCGAGGGGTACAGTGTCCATTCGCCCGAGCATTGCGGCTTCTCTACTGTCGTCTCCTTCTCTGCGAAGAAAGGTAAAGAGGCATTTGGAGCGTGTTCAGCTTCAGCCATTTTAGCATATGTCTGTTCATCTTGTCCACTTTCGCCTGCCGACGACCATGGCTGCCAGTGTGTGCCGTCTCTGGGAGGTCGTTCACTTGGCGGGGTCCCAGACACGTCTCCGCCAATCTCCCTACCGACGGCGGCTGTTGGTTCCTCGTTCCCCAAATCTATTTCTTTAGGGATGGTATCGGCTGATGAAGTCGTCGTATCTGTAATCGCGCCGATGGCGTTGTGCACTTTAAGGTTTGAGCAAGATGCGTGATCGTCCTCTAGCATCACTACTACCTTGGGGATGGTGCTGGATGGAGATGTGGGCATCGCGGAGGCTGCGCGGATATCATTCGATGAAGCTAAGGGGGCGACTGGCTCGTTCACGTTCATCACCTCTTCACGTTCATCACTGGGGACGGTGATTGACGTAGATATTTCCTCCTCGGCTATGGAGCACATAGAATCGAATGCGGAAGCCGATTGATCAGCAAAGACCAATATTTCTTTGGGGATGGTCTTAGGCGAAGGCGTCGGTTTGGCCCGTGCCGCCCGGGGAACAGCGGTGGATCTACACGCAGCACTCTGCGCTCTTAAGGAGAAGTCTGGGAACCGAGCGACAAGTCCCCTCGACCTGGCCTCTTGACTGGCGATACTGGTTGATTGCGGTATCTGATCGCCGTGCGAAGGTGTGGGTTGATCCGCCCCACTGGCAATTTCCTTGGGAACAGTCGTGAATGGACATGTCATGTTCGCCCTCTCGACGGAAACGCCTTCGCGAACGGTTGCCGACGAGCACTCTTGACATGCGCGATTCATGCTTGTATTCTGATCTGCGCAGGCCGATGATGACACCACTTCCCCCGTTGGGAAAGTGAAGGACGAATGACATGAGGAATCCTGCAGTAAGCTCAATTCAACAATTCGTTGTCTGATATATTCACGCCGCCTGTTAATCATATCTACGAAACTGCGTTTTAAATGTTTCCTCTTTCTCGTATCGGCAGCTTTGACCGCAAATTTTGACGCGTGCCGCAGATGCGTCAACTTGTCGACTAAGGCGGCGTCGTCGTCATCTGCCTTTCGCCGATGGTAATCGCAGTTGAGCATATAAAATTGACATTTCCGATTGGGCGATAATAGAGCCTCGTTGAGTGTGATGTATCCCATGGCGTTGTCGATGACGATCCAGTCGTCCCTGGATACGGGTTCCGGGTCCACCCAGTGGCCGCTGACACAGGTCCCTAGCTTGATCGCCGTGAACTCGATCAAGGGCCAGAATTTCAGCTCGCAGAGCATCCAGACGGATGTGTCGTTGGCGTATCTCCGACAGTCGGGTGATTGCTGGGCCGCCAGGCTCGCGTCCTCGGACGCCCTCCGGTACATGGCGAAGGACATGTACATGGCATCTGCAGCGTTCCGGAGACGCTCGCAGGAGGGAGGCGGGATAACGTCAGTGACTGGGTCGCGCATGTGCAGAGTGCTGATGCTCCACCGCTCGTGTAGGTACGCCAGCCCGATACTGGGCTGCATGGTACTGGCATTTTGGATCGAGCCCGTCGCTGTGGCTAACGCCCTGGGGTTTTGACCCGTCGCGCGGAACACCCCTGCCATGATGGCGTCGTACAGCTGTCTGAGAAACATGGGGCACCGGGATCCTTGGATATGCTGCTCGAAGGCGCCTGCGATGTCCAGGGCCAGAGTGGGGTTCCCCTGGCAGTATCCCAACAGCGCGTCGTGAGACATCACCAGCGCTTGTATGTCGCACCCGAGGTCTGAACCCGACGGGAAGGCCGCTCGCAGGGCGTCCGTATACTTGCCGTACTCGCCCCAACGTCCGAACGTCGTGATGCCCACCATCTCGGAAGATATGTAGGAGAGGGTGGCTATGACGTCATCCTCCCCGCCCCGAGCGCTGGCCGGTGAGCTGCCGGCCCTGCGCGTCACGGCCCGCTGCCGCAGGGCGTCACGGTCGCTCTCAGACACCTCACAGCGGCAGCGGCACGACTGCAGCATCTCCCGACCGGAGCATCTCAACATCCGGTTACAAATATCGTTGCTGCCGCGCCGTTGGAAGACTTCCGCCAGACAGCGCATCACGTCCGCGAAACCGGCGCGGGTATCGCAGGCCCCTCCTGCCATCAACAGATAATCCAGGAGAATCTCGACTTGGTATTCTGTGGAGTTGTGGGCGTGATCTCGCAGCTGCGTGAATTGGGCTTGTCCTAAAAACCGGCCACGGACCAGTGCCTCCCCGGCCACCATCGGATCCAGATAGCGCATTAGGATACATCTGTCACAAATCCCGGCTCTCTTCAGTTTCTGGAGGCGATTGTGAGTCTCTTTATCCCGAGCGGTGACGGTCAACGCCGTCGCCAAGGATTCGTGCTGCTTGGCAACGGCCTCCAGAAACACACCGTATGGATTTAGATCGTAGGGACATCTCAGTATGAAGGAGAGCAAGACGGTGTTCCGGATTTCCGAAGTAAAATCCTCAGAAAGGGCATGACGTGCTTGATCCAGAGTTATTATTCTGGAATCCAATAGGTCCCGTATAACGTTTGTGCCACGCAGGTTCAGGTTTAGCACCAGGAGCTGGTGATTACACCGAAGGATTTCAACGTGAAACGGAAACATGGCCCTGGCGTGGCGAACAGCAGCTGCGGAAGGAGCGACTGGTGAGCGGTAGTGCGCGATCAGCAGCTGTGGAAGGGGCGACTGGTGAGCGGTAATGAGCGATCAGCAGCTGTGGAAGGGGCGACTGGTGAGCGGTAATGAGCGATCAGCAGCTGTGGAAGGGGCGACTGGTGAGCGGTAGTGAGCGATCAGCAGCTGTGGAAGGGGCGACTGGTGAGCGGTAGTGAGCGATCAGCAGCTGTGGAAGGGGCGACTGGTGAGCGGTAGTGAGCGATCAGCAGCTGTGGAAGGGGCGACTGGTGAGCGGTAGTGAGCGATCAGCAGCTGTGGAAGGGGCGACTGGTGAGCGGTAGTGAGCGATCAGTCGAGCAGCGAACGGTTCAGAATTCCACACGCTGGAGTTCTATTCTTTCCCCTGTGAGCATTAAATGTCAAAAGTAAAATCTACCACGCTATGTGGCTGGGATTCGTTCTGGTGACATTTATACCGCTACTGGAACTAGATACTTGAATATATGAGCATCCACGACCAGACCCACAGGGTATACTCGGCCTCGTCCTTATATACTTCCAGTAGGTGTAATTAAGATTGACTTTTCTCTCTTGGGAGACCACAAGAGCAGACCGACTTCCGTCACGTTAATAACATCTTATTTCCATATTTATATGCATATCCACCCTTGTCAAAATCAAGGCCACGATTTTGCGAAACACCCGCGATACCATGTGTGTAACACAGCGAGCAATTGTTGTTCAACCTGAAGCTATGGTTACAGAAGTTAAAAAGTATTTTTGTTGCCATTAAATAACACATTCCGTTGATCATTTGAATATTTCGGAGAGCCTGTTTTTGTGGGAAGTGTAGGGGAGCCATCCATCCGAGACATGATCTAGTTCTATGAATCAACGGCATCCCGCCAGGTCAGTGGTCGGCCAAACCCGTGTTGCGTAAACGGAATCACATCGTTGATCACTGATCTGAAACGAAACGATAATATACACATGCAAGCACGGATACAGGATCTTTGAAAAGACAGCCACGAAAGTGTAGAATAAAATCTGAAGCAGGGATCGCGACTTATTTCGTGCAAGTCTAGTTACGACAACATATGAGTGCAATAGGGTGCGTTTATGTACATGCCATTCATTTTCCATTGTAAATGGGAAATAGAAAGAGAAAAATGTTGGCTCATTTTCCTTTACCTGTTTCAAATGGGTAATGGGAAAGGACATGTCTTCCTATTTCCTTTCACCTGTATCACCCATTTCCTATTGCAAAACGCAAATGGAAAAACAAACCCGATTTCTTATTTCTCATTTGAATGTGGTGACCAGCGCACGTACCGAGCGCGGGCTCTGGCTTTGGGCTCCGGGCTCTGGCGTCCGGCTCCGGGCTATGGCTCCGGGCCACAGCCCGTGGCCCGGAGCCAGAGCACGAAGCCCGAAGCTACAACCCAGAGACCGGAGCCATAACCCAGAGACCGGAGCCGTAGCCCAGAGACCGGAGCCATAACCCAGAGACCGGAGCCATAACCCAGAGACCGGAGCCATAACCCAGAGACCGGAGCCATAACCCAGAGCCCGGAGCCATAACCCAGAGACCAGAGCCCGGAGCCATAATCCAGAGACCGGAGCCATAATCCAGAGACCGGAGCCATAACCCAGAGACCGGAGCCGTAACCCAGAGCCCGGAGCCGTAGCCCAGAGACCGATGCCATAACCCAGAGACCGGAGCCATAACCCAGAGACCGGAGCCATAACCCAGGGACCGGAGCCGTAGCCCAGAGACCGGAGCCATAACCCAGAGACCGGAGCCATAACCCAGAGACCGGAGCCGTAGCCCAGAGACCGATGCCATAACCCAGAGACCGGAGCCATAACCCAGAGACCGGAGCCATAACCCAGGGACCGGAGCCGTAGCCCAGAGACCGGAGCCACAGCCTGGAGCCAGGAGGAGCCTGAAGCCACAGCCTGGAGCCAGGAGGAGCCTGAAGCCACAGCCTGGAGCCAGGAGGAGCCTGAAGCCAGAGCCTGGAGCCAGGAAGAACCTGAAGCCAGAACCTGGAGCCAGGAGGAGCCTGAAGCCACAGCCTGGAGCCAGGAGGAGCCTGAAGCCACAGCCTGGAGCCAGGAGGAGCCTGAAGCCACAGCCTGGAGCCAGGAGGAGCCTGAAGCCACAGCCTGGAGCCAGGAGGAGCCTGAAGCCACAGCCTGGAGCCAGGAGGAGCCTGAAGCCACAGCCTGGAGCCAAGAGGAGCCTGAAGCCAGAGCCTGGAGCCAGGAGGAGCCTGAAGCCAGAACCTGGAGCCAGGAGGAGCCTGAAGCCACAGCCTGGAGCCAGGAGGAGCCTGACGCCACAGCCTGGAGCCAGGAGGAGCCTGACGCCACAGCCTGGAGCCAGGAGGAGCCTGAAGCCACAGCCTGGAGCCAGGAGGAGCCTGAAGCCACAGCCTGGAGCCAGGAGGAGCCTGAAGCCAGAGCCTGGAATCAGGAGGAGCCTGAAGCCAGAGCCTGGAGCCAGGAGAAGCCTGAAGCCACAGCCTGGAGCCAGGAGGAGCCTGAAGCCACAGCCTGGAGCCAGGAGGAGCCTGAAGCCACAGCCTGGAGCCAGGAGGAGCCTGAAGCCAGAGCGCGCGCTCGATACGTGCGCTAGTCACCGCATTGAAATGAGACACAGGAAATGGGTGTGTTTTTCTATTTTTCATTTGCAATAGGAAATGGGTAAAGGAAAGATGCACCTTTAACCTATCACCCATTTGATATAAGTGAAAGAAAATAGGAAGACATGTCCTTTCCCATTACCCATTTGAAACAAGTAAAGGAAAATGAGACAACATTTTGCTTTTTCTATTTCCCATTTGCAATGGAAAATGAATGGCAGGTACATACACAGACCCATTAGTTGCACATGAGCCAACTACAAGACAGACATTCCGCGGAAATGAGGGCTGAAACACTTATGTATGCGGACTAAAGAATATAAAGAAGTTTACGTTTCACAATTCACTATGACGACGACCCCTAGCCCCGCTGTGCTACCAGTTCTCTAGCTGCATGGATATTCCGTTGGCAGTGATATGTACTGTGTACGCGCTCTGAGTGTATCGTTGTCATGTGGCAGAGTTGGCGGGAGGGGGGGGGGGGGCGGGGGGGGGGGTCACGGTGGCAGAAGGCAGTAGCAGATTGGACACTGGATTATATTCATGTACGTGCGTGTGGATGGCATTTTCGCTCCCAATGCTTGTCAAATGGTAATTTAACAGCCTTATTCAACTACTGACAAACAACAGATAATATCCTCATAGTGTAAACGACACGATGAATATGTTTAGGGCCAACTGCACAAAATGTGTGACATCTCGCTAAAAAATAAATTTAACATAACCCAAAATTGATTTTTCATTTTGAATTCTTAATGTTGTTACATTACTTGGCAAATATTGACACAATATTTTTTGGTGGTAAATTCAAACAATATTACCAAAAAAATGTCAAATAGTCCATGACGAGAAACTAAAAAAGAGTCCACACAATATGTTGTAAATTTGGACATTCATTGCTCAAAATTGTCTATAAATGTAGATTTGCCTGAAGGTAGACATAACAAATTATTAATATGCTGAACATTGATCCCATAATATTGTCCCACCAGTAACGATAAATGTTCACCTAAAAATTGTACGGTAAAAAGTATCAAAAGAAACTGACTATTGATTTGACTCTAAGCACAGTAAATATATATATGCGTTAAATGAATCATAATTTAGGTATCAATGTAAATACCTCAGGCATGAGGAGTATTGCAGGATAGTTATAGTTCATAATCATTCCTCTATCAATGTAAATACCTCAGGCATGAGGAGTACTGCATGATAGTTATAGTTCATGAGGAGTACTGCAGGATAGTTGTAGTTCACAACCATTCCTCTATCCACATTAAGATCATTTTTTGATATTCATCATCGTTACTGTGGGGATATTAAGTAAACTGGACCCCTGGCACAAGCATATTTGGCGAAGCAGGAACAGCCTAAAAGACGCATCTGGATATGGGTCAACGTTAATAATTACAAGAATATATAAATTAGACCAACTGTGTTCTGCATGCCAGTAAGCAATTTACCTATATTGGCTTTATCCATACCCTGAAAGCCCTTCCCGTGAGAAGGGAAGTAAAAATGGGGAACGCGAAGACCACAGAGAAGCTACTACTGCCTTTAAGAGGACTAAACTACAGTTGCCTAAGAGATTTTAAGAGGTCTAGCACTGCCTTTGGGATGCATTGCAGCTGACGACCTTTAAGCGGTCTACTGTACACAGCATCTTAATTTTACTTAGTTTGGGATGTCATCGCACACTTGAGGTTTGCATTAAGTACAAGATTTATGGTTAAAAAAACATACGCTCCATGGCTCTAGTACTTTTCATAATTCATTTAATTAGTGTTTTAGCGTTATGACCATTGTTAAAATTTATATTATATCATACTCTTCATGGCACCACTACATAATTTAATTTAGTTGTTGCTAATTCAATTAATGCTTGTATCAATTAAAACATTTCTGATAAAGCACTCCACACCCCATGGCTCTATACTGTCTTCTCAATATGCTTTACTATATCCTGACGACATATTACTTCCAGCTAATGGTATCAAAACCCTTCGCACAATCCATCAATACTGCTTGAAAGCTGTTTCCTTCTGTCCTCCCTTAAAAAATGTATCACATCATATAGGAGTCTAGATTTCCTTCCTATATATCTAGTTTGTGAAAAGCTGTCAGAAGCAGTATCTTCTTGGAAAACGTTATTCCCTTCATATGCCAGTAAACATATCATCTCCGGCAAATCTATGCAGTCTGCGCTAATTATTCTCAAACTGCCGTGAGTACAAAGAAACGTGTTACCAACCACTCGGTTCAGGTAAAGTATAAATGGTACGGCAACACCCCTCAGCCCTCGAGGTCTTTTTGTGGACGCCCCCCCCCCCCTCCTATAACCCCATGCCATTCATTTCGGAGAGCTCGATCACTGCACCTAAAGTGAACCCCCCCCCATGTAACGGACAGATATGGATGTTTAGGCTGCCCATAGTTTTGGTTACGGGCCAGTGCACTCGTGCTGGCCAGTGCACTCAGCGATATTGCAGCCAGGCTATTATTACCTGTCACCTGTTACCTGTAGTTCATTGTCTAGCGCCACACAGGGAGGTTGTGTTTTATGTTCAGGGATAAACAAAGTGAGTATGTCGTATGCCTCGTATTTAATAAGTATAGCAATTATGTAAGCTAAAGTTTCTCCATAGAAAGCCACATGTAGTCGGATTGTTATCGTTACTGTATCATAATTGACGTATTTGTTTAGTTTAACTGGCCAACTGTCCTGTGTGTTCTTACGCAGGTCAAACCGTCCAGATACCAACGTCACCTGTCAACCCGGCCGTCACCCCGTCACCCTGTCACCCTGTCACCCGTCACGACCACCCGATATGTCAAAAATAAAAGGACAATCAAGGGACGCGTTTGATTATATTCCCTGTGTCGACATTCGTCAGTAACACCCCACCTTTTCCTGGATACGCTATTGAGGTTGCATATTAAAACCACACCAAATGCGTCAGCGGCTGTTCCCTTCCTGGTCCCCTTAATACCACCTGGCCGTGCACAAACGATGCGTAAAACCCCATTATACACATCCATTGTAACCGCGACGTCTAGGACGACGAGCGCATGTAGACCAGGGTCACATAAATATACCACATCTGACATAGCTAAGTCTGGAAGCAATGATGTCGTTCGTTTCAAGCGTTACCGTCACGATGCCACTTATTGCTTTATAACCGGAAACCATATAGAAACCACATTGATGTACTTGCAAATCTACATATATATATGTTATGATTGCAAGTAGACATACATACCTTTTTGTCTTCTTATCTGGATTTTCATTCCCCTTCTCCGGAAGCGCTTGAGTTGCTGTGAAGGTCCTTAATATACCTTGTACCAATATATATATAGGCTATTACGCGAAAACCCCTTGGGCGACTGAGTCATCCTGATTGTTCAGTGGGTCCTGTTCTCGCGTGCTACGCCGGGAACCAGGCCAGTCAGTCAGCTAAGTAGTCGCAGCTAAGCACGGCAGCTTGTTTGCTTTATATTGGGACCGGAACCAACATAAAATACTGTTTTCTCGTGCCACGCCGGGAACCAGGCCAGTTACTCACCAACGGGCCCGCGTCTGTTTGCAGTGGGATCGGAACCAGGTTATATTTCCACGAACGAAATCACCGTCTGGTAAATAGGCGCGTAGCCCCAACGCAGTGGATAAAACCACCCGGGAAAACCCGGTAGCTATAAATAAAATTAACCGACAGCGTTCGCGTTGCGTACGATATTCGCTAGGTGGCAGCACCACTCAGGCCCCGCGTATAAGATCAAAGAGGAATACACAGAAAAATGTTGCTTTTGTCATAAGGTTAATGAAACTATAGAACATCTGTTCTGGGAATGTGATGTTGCACAGCGACTTTGGACCAGCTTATCTACAGCGCTAGTCGGTAGAAATGGGCATGTAACAAGTGATAATTTGAATTTTGTAATGTCGATAGAATTTGAATCATGTAATGTCGACAGAATATGAATTAGGTACCGCGCCTTGCCTGTTTCGGAAAAAAAAAAAAAAAAAAGGTCAAAGAGGAAAACTTGTTAACGGGGGGTTAAACAATGGATGAAACATTTTGTTTAACTGAGGCAAGGTCAAAGGAAGCAAGCGCAATGTCAGTTTCTTTTAATATTTTATATATATTTTAATAAATCTTTCAATATTACAGTTATCTTAACTTAAACTTAACAGACGACGGGCCTACTGGCGTGGATCTACCACCGAGTAGTCCCAACTAAAGCAACCACATGTGTAGAAAAAGGGCCGTTGTGAAAGCTTTAGTGCTAAAATACAGACCCAGGTCCTGCCGCGTGTCACGTCCCTGCATGGCGCTAACACGAGGTTATCTGACAAGAGGAGTTTTGTTTCGTTACGCCCCCATATTTATAGAGCAGTCCATCAGCATTTACATTCACACTCTTATACACAGGATTATGGAATCATGTACATTACATACATGACTTCAATAACCTGGGGCCGTATTCATAATCGCCACGTAGGCTACGCCACTAGTCTAGACGCTAAGTGGAAAATTTGTCCAGCGATTATCGGATTCAAAAGCAGTCACCCAAAAGTGGATTTTCTGAATGAAGAAAGTGCTAAGAATATATTGAAGGTGATTTCTTAATCATGAGCACCACCACAACGAGTTGGTGAGGCTAGGACGAAAACACACTTTTCCTGCGTAACTTATGAGGGGATTATGAATACGGCCCCTGTCCTTTTGTATTTGACTCATTACTTATCTTTATTTATGCCACATAAGGACCTAATTTCTTTCTTTTTCTTCATTGAAAACGATTACATAATTCCTTGGTGTTACCGATCAGTATAAACATCTTTCGACTACAACATTGGTTTTTGGAATTTCCTTTTGACGTGTCCATGTCACTGGATACACCCAGTATGTTTGGCGCGATTAGCATCCATGTAGTAACCGGGCGCCTCAGAGCAGAACCTTAGCGGGGGACGTCATGATTGACCACGGTCTTTTCTCACCTGGTTCTCGTTTGTGGAACGCCTGCCTGTATGGTGGGACCAGGCAGCCCTGGAACAGACCGCTGGTGAAGAGCATGCACCGTTAGTTGTAATGAAAAGACAAGAATTCCGGCCGGTGGGGGGGGGGGGGGTGGTATTTTCTACATTAAAAAAAATTAAATACCTGAAACAAACACTCAAACAAAGATACCTTGGGGATACCCCCGGGTTACCAAAGAAATGCGCCCAATGATACGTATGCTCTATATCAACGCTATAGCGTCAACGGGCTGTGCTGCGTACCTTCCGATGGTTGTTTGCCACTTTACACATAAACTCGGCTAAAGCTGCCCTTGGATGCGCACGTAACAACGGAAGTTAATGCGTATATCAGAATTATAACCATCGTAGTTTTTTTTTTTTCTTCTTTTTCATCATTTTATTCGTAAATATCAGATGAAGTGCATGTGCGAGTATACATACAGGGTTTCTTGATGAACATAGTAAAATGTTCCATTACATTAGATTAATGCGTCTCCACATTTTTCGTACTTGTCTAGTTGCCGCTTTGCTAAAAGAACGAGTTTTTCCAACATAATATGGTACCTTAAGACGACCTTAGAAATATGAAAGCTGACAGGTGCCGCCTTACACTTCTGTTTATGAATAAAGTTTCTTGCAGCAAGTAAACAGTTATCGAGGGCGTAATATGCCGCGATATCTCCTAATAATAGTTGCAATTCATGTAGATGGACGTCCTCAGCGACATTACATTTCCACCAAGATAAAAAGTCGTCCCAGAATGTTCTTACAACGGAGCATGATATAAACCTGTGGATGATAGTATCAATTCCATCGCAGTAATCGCAAATGTCGTTTTCAACCAGTCCCATTTTAAACAACCTACTTTTATATGGTACGAACCGAAATAGAACAGAAAATTGGAAGGACTGCAATTTTGTTTTCAGAGAGTTGCTGAAAGGTAACAGACAATATCCACTTGACGCGCTGTACAATAGATGCTGGCCTTGGAAGAAATTTCCAATACATTTGTCTACAGGTTTAATATCTCGCGTTCTTAACTGTGTGAGCGCGTTCAGCTTGAACGTCTTTGATCTTTAATTTCCAGCTATGTGGAATGGCTGAACGTAGCAAGTAATATTCTAAGAAATTAAAGCACCATATTTATCTTTCAACTCTTGCTCCGAAAGTAAAAGATTATCTTCCCCTATTAAATATTTAACCGTCTTAACGCCCTAAATATACCAGTTTTCGTAAAAGATCGTCTTGTTTTCAATTGTGATAAAGGGATTAAACCAGAGAGATTCGGATAGTGCATCAATTGCGGAAACTGGTTCATGCTTTGACTTTAGTTCTGCCCGGAAAATAACTAGATCTTTATAAAATAGTGGAACGTCACTTAAGACTTTTCACAAAGCTCCTGAAATTGAATGCGACTAGAGCTTCATCAATGTAGGTCAATTCAATCCAGTCAAAGACTTTCTCAAAGTCTAATAATAGAAATTATGCTGGTATATTTGTTGCACTTGAAATTCTTAGAATGTCTGAGATTAGCCTTATATTTTCACCTATGTATCTTTCTTTGACGTAACCGGTCTGATCGGAATTAATCATATAAATCAAGAGAGGTTGAATTCGCCTGGCTAATGCTTTTGATACAAGTTTATAATCAACATTTAGCAATGATAGCGGCCTCCAGTTTTTCAAAAGAGACCGGTCCTTATCCTTTCTTGGAATTAGTGATATCGCACCTCTTTTTGGTCAATAGACATGGTTTTATTTTCTAGTGCAAAAATTTAGGCTCTCTATCACAAACTCTGATCAATATTTCCAGAAGAATTTATAATATTCAGCTGTAAGCCAGTCTGTACCAGGTGTTTTATTATGCTTAAATTCTTTTAGGGTTAAACTCGGTTCTTCATGTGAAAATCTCGTGTTTTTCTCGATGTGCCTCGCTTAGTTGAGGGATATCAGGATTTTCCCAGAACGTGTCGCTCAAGGTATTATATTGGGTCTTAGAGAGAAGTTGTCGTTTGGACGAATAAAGACTTTTATAAACCATCAGTTCTTCTCTTAGTATTTCACCAGGGTCTACAATGGTTTTATTATCGCCTTTCTTTGGTTTAACTATGCACTTATTTTTGTAGTTTCTCTTTCCTAGACTGAGAAAATACTTTGTAGACCTTTCTCCCTGCTCAGCCCGGAGAGCTCGGGAACGTCTTATTGCGCCTCTAGTTTGCATATCAGACAACTCTTCGAGTTCAGTTTTTACAGGAGAGACAATAACGTGGTTTACCAGCCCATTAACAGCAATGCGTTCCATTTCCCGTAACCGTTCAAGAAGTACCTTTTCCCTATCCCTCGTTTGACTAGCTTTCATCTTTGAGAACGAAATTGTCACTTCACGTATTTCACACTTGATGTCCCACTTTAAGCCTTAATTTTAAGTATGTGCGTATTTGTTTGTGGTGCCTATTAACAGGTCATTCATCTGTTTAGCATAATTTTCATCCCCTAATCAGCTTGCGATGAATTTCAAAAATCCTGGACCGCGGAACTGGAATAGGCGCCCTTGGAGATGTAAATAAACTGGTTTATGGTCGGATTTAAACGGTACATCAATACGAATGACTTTAACATGAGGCACTAGAAAGTCAGATACTAAAATCCAGCCTGCTGTGGGTTCTTCCGTCACCAGACTCCCGTGTATATTGCTTGACCCCAGAATTTCTTTTCCTCCTGATCCTCAATAAATTATAAGAGATTCGTGCGATAGTTGAGATCCTTTTTCAGTTGCACCATTTTTATCTAAGTTGGGATCAAGGTTTATGCTAAAATCCCCTCCTATTATGAGATTATCACCAGTAACATCTTTGATCAGATCCCTTAGATTGTCAAGCTAATCACATTGTGATTTTACATCGTCTTTGGTGGGAGCATAAGTGTTTGCTATCATAAATTCAGTCTCGTTAAGTAGTGCGTTTATCAATAAAATCCGACCGTTCTTATCAGTTGCCACGGATCTAGTTTTACAATCAATTTCAGGGGGAAACATCTCTAGGTTAAAGGCCATAGATACTAGAATGGGTTTAAAGCTCTAAACAATCGACCTGCAACATAGCCGGGGTACGCTGCATTATTAATGCGTTACACACTGACACACATGTAAACATGGTACAAGAGGCACATAATACGCGATTCGGAGTAGCATAACTGTTCATCAATGAGACGCGCTCACTTAGTATGACAACTAACGTGCTATAGCGAATTTTGTAATAATAGTAGAAAAGAAAGAAGAGCAAAAGAAACAAACAGAACGCGAACTCACGCGTGTGCATGAGGAAGAAGGCCGAAAGGAAATGAGATGAGAAATGAAACCAGGATGCCAGCGTGCTACGGGCCACTGACTTGGCCGAGAGCAGAGCTTAGGAGAACATTGGCGAGCAGATGGGTACCCGGGGTCCTTGGGGGTCCCAGACGTCGACAGCGCTGGAACCGTATTGCCGCGGCGTCCTCTATCCCCAGTTTGGACCGCAGTAGCTCCCGCACCGTGTTTTCGCAGTTTTCTTGCTGTCCGACACATTCTTCAATTCCTTGAAACACAAGATTCTCCCTGCGGCTGTACACCTCCTGTGCTAAGACCCCTTGCCTGAGTGCCTTGACTAAGGTCTTCTCACCTGATTCGTTCCTGTTTTCCAGCTTTGGCACTCAGTCTTTCAATTCTGAATTGTCTTTTTCCAGATCATCGATTCTTCTGCGTTGAAAGTTTAGCGAATCCTTCCAAGACTGAATATCCTTCTTCATGCTGTCGATGTTCTCTTTCATGGCGGGAAGGCAGGACACCTTTTCGAATATGTCTTCAAGAGTTACCGCCGACATGTCCGCTGCGTCCTTCTCGTCTAGAGAGTCCAGTTCTTTGAAGCACTCTGGAAGCTGGTGTGTTCTCTGTTTCTTATCTGTGGTCTTAGGAGAAGTGCCGTCACTGCCACTCCGGCGCCGCTTCTGTTTTCCCATTACGCATTGCTTTTAAGTGGGTCCCTCGAGCAGCGCATAGGCTGATTATCGCTCAACACAGTCAAGAATCTGTCCACCAAACATCCACTGAGTCTTTGCTGGATTTGACGATATCTAATGAAGTATCCTTCGAATTCACTGGCTCGTCATGTTCACTGACAGTTCATTACGATATTCGCCACGAGAAATGACCTGCCAGGCTTTCAATTCGTGCACATTTTAAAACTCCTCCGCTCGCTCAATCGTTTTACCATTGCACTCTAGCTGCCATGTTTCAAGCTGTGTCTAACCATCGAAGGTTAATACAACGTTCCCGATAGCCCTGGCGACACCTATCGTCAAATATAGACACTGCTTGTTTCGGGTTACAAAACCGATTCCCTCAAGCGTTTGCCATGCATGCGTATGGAGTTCGTTTAGATGCCTGGCTTGAACGTTTCTGGGGTAGGTTGCCTCTATGGCATTGTTATTCGCAGAACAAACACAAAATATGTCTCTATAAACTTTCATTTAATTATTATATTATAAAATCTAATCACAGCTTATATTTCACTAGATTAAATACAGTTTAACAGTCCACAATTGACTGCACAATTAGTGCGCGTCACGCAGCTGTAGCAAAGCTACCTAAACCTGAAATAAACCCCCCGAGAATTGTGCAGCCCTATCACGGGGCTGTGGACACATGCTCGGCCCCTGTCTCTGCGTGGTGACCAGTTGGGCGTGGATTTAGGTGGAGGCCTGAAGACCTGCATACCATGCATCTTATTATTTCAGGGTCATTGGCCTATCTATGCCTCAGAAAGAAAAAAACCTCAATCACTCATCTGTTTATTTCTTTCAAAAGCTTTTATTTATTTTTTACGATTCAAGTGTAGCATGGATAATAAGAGCAGTCTGAAGTAAGAAATGGCTTTCCACGGTGAAAATTTACAATAAGTGTGTAATTTAAAACAAGACGAAAATAGAGAACAGACATCTTAAAAACACCAGTCAAAGAAACAATTGTGTAGAATGTGGCATAGTATTCGCTAACTAGATTGCTTCTTTTTATAAAGTATAGTTGGACAACTGTTTCAAGTACAATTGAACGATATCAACACATGATGGATCTCAGTATAAACAAAATAAACCTATTTAAACTATGTCTGCTTTCCAAATGAAACATGAATAAACTCTGATCTCATTATCTATTTGACACATTTCACGATCGACTATCTGACGACAAATACTCTAAGCGCGAATTATCTTAGCAACCTGAAAACCCTTTTTCGTTAGATTGAGCTCCGTTCCTTCGCAAACAGCGCAGTTGTTGGCCTGGGGCAAACGTCAAGATACCTGAAAAACGGTCATGTCAGTTCCAATTTCTAAAACATAAAAATAACGAATTTTGCTCATTTAATACAGCAAATACTCAGTGTATGAACTGGCGATAACTGAGGACAAATTCAAGCCTTTTTTCCCCGGATATCATGTGTTATTAAGCATAAGCTTGGTCCCCGGCATTGATCTGTCGAAGTGCGAGGTGCATTTATCCTGTCAATTTACGTATCGCTGCCCCCGGCGGATGACAGTGTAAATCAATTAAGGATGTAACCGACAACAGGAAATTAGCAGCGCCTAGCGGAGTGTGTGAGTGACCAACGTGAGGCGGTGCCCGCGATGGTCAAAGTTGTCTGCTGACCTGTACCGCATCTCGTAGCTTGTGTGCCGGATACTACAGCGCCATGTGTCAAATGGGGTCGATCGGGTGCGACATGTTTCATGGTTGCCATGACAGCCATTATCTGGACATGGTCTCCACAATGGCTGGCGATTTGGACTCCGTGGTGTCATGATGCAGGGAGGGGATGACCTTGACCCGAAGCGCCCGGCATCGCTCAATAACAGTTCGTTGTCTTTGTGTACAGAATGTATTAACATATTTATAGCAAATGTACCGCAATCGCCGCAGTAAACCATTTACATGTAGAGGTTGGCAGTGGGAGAAACACGATTGCAAAGTGTTATATACACGGAGAGGAGGGGCGTGGAACTCTTCGACCAGTCAAACAGAATGTGTCTCCAGCGGGTACAGAAACAGAGAGCAGAAGGAGTGTGTAGTTTCGTCTGGAAATGGAATACGGAATAAGTCTTGCAGAAAAGTGGAAATAATTACTATTCTTTGAAACAAGACCGATTCGTTTCTTTCTAACATTTAATGTCTCCAAAGCAGCGCGAATATTAAACTGAAAATCCGGAGTTAACATTTGAGGCGAATGAGGTCATCATATGCCAAAAAGCGTATTTTTCATTGCGTCGTTCAGATGTGATTTTCCATCTCCATGGAGAAGGAAGCCATGGATACGGCGCGATGGTGTGTATTGATAACAATGGCCGTCGTGGAAGGATTTGCACTTCCGGCGAATATTGTCCTCTTGACCTTTCAAGGCCGACTGGGCGTCGTTCACCCGAGCGCAGGCTTGAAGGTCGTCGCTACGGGAACGGTGGTAGTCGCGCTCTTCCTATGCTGTACGTTCATACCGTGCGCCATGATTCTGTTGATCGAACCGGATGTATTCAGCCGCCACCCAGGAGTCTGTCGGGCCGTCCATACCGTATTCAGCGTTGGTTCCATTCTCTACAGCCAGGTGTCTCTGGTCAATTCCGTCGTGTTCAGCACCAACATGTCCCATCCCTTGCGTGCACCCAACATCTTCTCCCGGAGAAGAACTATATTATTTTACGCCATCGTCGTGTGGATCATTCCCATCATCGTCGGGCTAATCCCGAGCATGGTTATGTTGCTTTCAGCTGGATCTACCGTGGCAGAAACTCCGAACCTGAACTGTTTGAAGTTGGCTGAAGTGTGGCCCCAATGGTGGCTGTGTCTGTATGTAGCCGGCTCCCTCACTCCCGGACTGCTGGTGGGCGGGCTAGGACCTGTCTGGCTGTGCGCCATGCTCAAGCGACTCCACAACCTGGAGAGGGAGACACGCAAACACGCCCCACAAACCAGACAGAACGTGAAAACTGCTACACACAACAGCGCTAGTGATGACGTCACGGCTGGGAATGGTTCAGCGGAGACGCATACACCAACAGGTACAACAAAGGCTGTGTGTACTCTACTCCTTGCGTACATTATATCGATCTTTGGCTTCTGGATTCCGACTATCACTCTATTGGCCATCACGGCTCTGGGGTCAGACATAGTGTCCGGTGAAGTCTCGCTCTTTGCCTTATTTCTTAGTGTCCTACATTCTTCTGTCATTCCTTGTATCGTAATTTTAAGCAATTCGCAAGCGCGGACTATTTTCAAAAGTATAATTAAAGATTATGCACGGTGCGTTAGATGAGCTGACACGTAACTTAAATATGAAAGAAACATAATGCAGGTAGTCTCTTGCATTTATATAGTATCATATTGTATAAAGTACATGATGCATATAAAGATATTTTCGGTGTTTTTTTTTTGTTTTACCCCCAAAACACTCAATTTAAGTTGTGATTTGCGAACATAATTGCACTAATAACAGTTACGTCCATAGGCACAACGTTTACTTTGCTCTCCATCATGATCGACAAATACCACATTTTATATGATGATGAGCGAGGGGTTCATATTTAGCAACCCAAAACCTACCGGTGTAAGCTCGGTAATCAGATGGGGCCTCAATCACGTCAGCCACAGTCAAGCTCGTATTTGTTGAAAGGAGCCGTGACCGGAATATCACAACAGAAGAAGAGATTTCTTTCGTGACTCGTGTTGACATGCATAGAACTTGGCATTGGAGTCTGAGGCACGATGCAGTTAACCTGCATATCATCATCTAATTAGTTAATTGCCCCAATTGGCTCCTCTTCTTCTGTTGTGATATTCCGGTCACGGCTCCTTTCAACAAATCCGAGCTTGACTGTGGCTGACATGACTGAGGCCCCATCTGATCACCGAGCTTACACCGGTAGGTCTTGGGTTGCTAAATATTTCTGCAGTCCGGTTGGTAAGACATTCACTTGTACTACCGGCACGTCCACCAAGTTGGCATATGAAGTCAATAAAGTATCACGTGACTACAGCCAGGGGTTCATCATGGTCTGTGTGAGTCACATTATTCCTATCTCTGTCGACGTCAGTGGTCGCCCGTAATGTCATGGTTCAGAACATACTATGTTATGTAGTTAACCGTTAATATAGAACACTTAAAGTAATACCTAAAACCTAGTCTCACCCTGGTAATTCCGCATTCACCTGTGAATCAACATGTCTTTAAATAGTCCCAAATCATATTTCTCCCCTTGCTATGAATCCCAGCTAAAATCAGGGACAGCAACGTCGGCATAATGTAACAGACAAACATTAGCACGAAGACTATTTCGCCGCTGATACACCCTGGATATATAGCTACAGTCGCCATGACGGCACCAACCGATAAGAAGGACACACAATTCGAAATAACAGGTAACCCCAGAAGTCCTTTCCGCTTTACTGAGTTCCTTCTCGTGGTCAATGTTTCATGTGACGTCATCTTCGCCTTCATTGCCATCGAGCTCTGCAACATAACGTCCTGCGAGTTTATTCTGCCGAGGTGTTTACGGCTGATGATGAGCATGGTCGCGACGAATCCTACTTCACACAGTGACATCGGTATGAGGCAACCGAACGCGAGCAGATTCAGATACCAAGCTGGCCACATCTGGGTTATATCCAAGCAGTCTACGTACTGCAGTGTATCTGAGCGATGGCCACCAGCATCCAGGATGATCCACACGTCCAGGGAGATGGCCACGACGAGTGGAACACTCCACACTAAAGTCACCCACAATACCACAGTCACTGTCTTCGTGAAGATGGCCACACTACGCAGTGGGTACATGAGGGTGACAACACCTATGAAGCTGTTGATCGCCATCCCCAGGACGAAGCTGGCCATCATGTAGAAGACTATAGCATGCACCACCCGGCAGATCATGTGGTGTCCGTTGAAGAAGTCTGGGGATGAAAAAATCGCTATGCCGCATGGAAAGAAGACGAGGCTCATCAGCATGCTCTGGATGACTAACAAGCAAAAAGATAACCCAACGTTGCTTCGGGAAAACATCTTCTCAATCGGTCTTCTAATGCACAGCAATATCCAATTCCCCGTAAACACCACACAGGCAGTCGCACAAAGGACGACAATGATCGCCAGGCGCATGCGCAGATCCATCGCTACGTAGGGTTCATCTAAAAGTTAACATAACACGTTTCGTAAGAATGAACATTATTTGGATATTGCATTCTGATTCTGGAGTACATTCTGATGCCGGGTCCGTGTATGGTTCACATGTCCAGGTGACGTCCGCAAAATTCGCTATCAAGCTGGCTCTGCAACGACTTCGCTAATGCCACGGAAATAAATACGAATAGGTCTAATAACAGACTGCAAAGGCGCCAGATATAATCAGGACTTTCTTTGTCACCGATGACTGTCCTAACTATTTGACATATAGTACAGTGCCATCGTATCGACCGCCGACCATAATGGCCCATCCCGGACAACAAGCTGCTTCAGGCGGACACGCATTCTACCATAATTCATGGCAGAAGGGCTTTCTTCATCTAACCTCAGCCGACGAGGGTCAGTCGCTATCCCTCCCGAGAGCCATGAATTACATTGTCTGGTTTCCGGTAAAGCGGAAGCCAGGAATTTTATAGCTCATGATTTATTTACTCAACCACTCTCCCATTAAGCCGCACAGCCATGACGATACCGTGTGTTAGTCAATACAGCTGTGGCGTATGGCTTATTGTCATTCATTCATTCAAAGACTCCGAATTGGACATACGTACCTTACCCATTGCTAACTCCTCAAAGGAGAACCACCTCCCGAATGTGTTCCCTGTCAGGAACCCCTGACTGTGGATCACATTCTGTTGAGGTGTGTTGACTTTCAACAAACAAGGGATCAATATTACAAAGCAGAAACTATGAAAGAAATATTTAATAATATGCCACAGCAAAAGATTTTAGATTATTTATCTGCAATAAATCTAGTCAAATGCATATGATATTTAGTCAACGTTTACAGCCAAACAGTGCAAACGATTTTAGATCATTTATCTACAATAAATCTAGTCGAATGCATATGATATATATTCAACGTTTACTGCCAAACAGTGCATTTTGCGGTAATTATTAATCTCAAAAGCTTGGTTTTTAAAAACCAACTCATGGTTTTATATTCTGACAATTTATTGTCTTTATCGTTTCGCCATTCTTCACTTTCATGGTTTTATGACAATCTCCTCAATCATATTAGTTGATATCCTCAGGGTTTTATTAATCTATTAATCGATTCCACAAAGACTGCATTCATGGTTTTATACATATCACATGTATTGATTTTCAGGGTTTTAATATTGACTCTTGACTTATTTAGAATAACCGTAAACCTATATGGCGAGATATAGCTTTCCAGGCTGAAAGTGCCGGTAAGCCCCAATCAAATCAAATTAAATCATGCGTATGGCTTATGTGGATGCCAAACACAGAGAAGGACCCGAAATGAAGGGACTATTAAAGCAATATACTTACATGCGCCATCTTAGATTTTTTACATTTTAGAATCAAGACTAAAAGTATCTGAAGAGATATAAAACATATGCACCATAATTTTATATCTCGTTGAGTCTGTAAAACAAACATTTCAACATAAAACTGCGCGGTCTATTTTTATCGCGCGCGGACGTGATAGCGAGCCGCGGTCGACAGCACACACAATATACCGAACGGCGAACAGGCGCGCAGGGATACAAAGCCGACCACCAACTTCTGCCCCGGTGACCAATATGCTTCTCTCCGGATAGCCCATAGGCTTTCAGGATTTAAATTCAAGACAGAATGTACTTATTTGACATGGACAAGAAGTTGGTGATACAAAAAATGACGGAATATATTGCTTTAACCTGATATTTGCTAGTAACATTTCGTTGTGCACAGGGTTGCTGATTCCTTATGATGGAATTGCAATCTGTCCGTTCGTGAGGAATAATTCTTCACTAGAAGCCATAATAAAATAAACCTTGAATAAACTGACATCCAGTGCAATGTACTACTTGTAGTATATTCACTCAATTACCTCAAATCGCCGACCGGTCTCACATTTCAAGATGTATCGCTGGCTTGCTCAGCCCCAAACTGATCAAGCGCATTCAAGTAACTCCTACGTCACTCACGCGGTGGAGCCACCGCTCACCCAGAGGGTCTGAGATTGGGACTTGTAGAATTGGAGACGAGCAATAGACCGACTGATGAGCAAGCGACCGGCTACATTAGCAAGCGACCCGTTTGTCTAAGCCAGAAATATACACCTTTGATTAATAAAATCTGAACATCTGAAATCTGAACAGGTTATCGAATGTGTTCTTAAGCGGAATAATTTAGCGCCGCTAGTGAGAACTATTTCTCTCGGCGGATAGGTCTTACCCTGTGATTATGACAGCGTTAATCAGCAGGTAAGTGTTATTCTCGATAAGTGATCCGAAGTGCTGCCACCTAGTGGCGTCTATCGGAGACAGGATGCATCGGGTCAATCAAAAATGTGTGAAAGGATTCCAGGTGTTTGTTTTGTTTCGATATGTCACTATAGTACAATGCCCTGGCAAAGTGCCGAAAAAGCGTTGAAGCTGAGGATCCCTTTGTTTCATTATTCACGACACTGCTACAGTGGTCCCTGCGTTATCCGACTTCTATTTTGAAGTCCGAAAAGACCGTATAACGGAGGGAGTCGTATAATAGAATGATGCCCCGAGATGGGCCGTTTTCGCTGAAGTATCATCACACACTCCAATGGCACTATAAAACAGCTTCAGTCTTTGATCGGCTCTGGCTCCTCTTTCCCACTTATCCATCAGATCATCAACATTCAGTCAAGCAAAGCTGCCATGCCGACTATGGCTTCTCCCGCCCTGTGCCGTTGAATAGCGTCCACGTGCTGCTCCAAAGTTAAATTGTTTTTATTACGTTCTCCAGCTATTGCGTACATGTATTGACTCAAATACTAAGACAGTCCTACTTATATAAAAATGTACACAAAACGTGTGAATAACAACGATGCGCACTTAGACGTCTGCTCGTTAACAACCAGGCAGATTAGCGCAATGTGTTGTTTGTTTAGAGCCAATCGGGTCGACTGTCCCACCACGCCGCGCTGACATGTAGCGAGTTAACAAAGGGATTAAATTGTGTGTCGGTCGTATAATGAGCCGAAATGTCAAACAAAGCCGCTAGGTTGATCATGGTTTCTCCAGCTGAATAACATCGATGTGCTGCTCCAAAGTTAAAATCGTTTAATGTCGTTGGCCAGCCATGGTGTACTGTTTCAATTGTATTGACTCAAAACTAAGACAGCCTTACTTATATCAAATGTAAACAAAAAGTGTGCATAATAATAATGCGCACGTAACAACCAGGCCGATTAACGCAAAGTGTTGTTTGATTAGGGCCAATTGAGTCGACTGTCACGCCACGCCGCGCAGCCATGTAGCCAGTTAACAAAGGGATTACCGGTAAATTGTGTGCCGGTCGTAGAACGAGCCGAAATGTGGGTCGTAAGTGGCGTTAGCGAGGGAGTCGCATAATATAAAGGGACTGTATAATGCAGGGACCACTGCTACATGCACATACAATGTCCCGTGCGTAGATATGGTGTGATTTCGTTACATCTACTGGAGGGATCAATTATCCTATGCTGCGAGCGCCTGTATCAATCACAAGACTGGCTGATGTTGTTTTCAAATAAAACCGGATGCCGCGAAAACCATATTGGAGATAGTTGATGGCATATGACGGGCATCGGAGGCCCTCGCCTGCTGTTACATAAATCTGTCATTTACAATATATATATATACATATATATCTTTATTCGAACTCGAAGTTCAAAGTATACACACACAGAAATAACACACAATTAAAGTACTGCTATGACGTCATTCTAGTGTCTAAACTGTACATTAATTTTCACGAATGTACTGTTTTAGCGAGCTGATAAATTGCAATTGACTCAAGGATACCAAAATAATTTTCTGTTGAACAATCGTCCTTCTGTTACGAAATAGACAATCGCAGTCTATGCCAATCATGAGCAATAAGTGAGCTTGTCTGAAACAGGTCACAATCACAATGGATGATGAACTTGGAAGCTTGATGCCCGATGGAAAGCCCCAGCAGAAACAGATACAAATTTCTCATAAAAACAAGCATCACAAACCACTTTAAAAACTGAATTTGAGATTATATGTTATTCATATGCAAAATACATACCGACATTTTCTTATATCCTATAATCACACTAGAAATAATTTTTCTTTCTCGTGAATCATGCGAAGCGTATCCTATCCATCAACAACGCACTGGGTGTTACTTGTTTCAAACACCATGGCAACATCGCTGCGTATCATATCCTTTCAATATCCAATAATTTGAACGATTGTATCATATTCCACATTCAAATGACCATTCTCGTCTGTATAATGACACATAATCCATGCGAAGTGGCCTACGCGCCTTGATGCGAAACACGACTTCATTCTTCCAATCTGAAGATAAACTAAACTGACTTGTGGCTGCCGCGTCCGACGTTCTTCCATGTCAGGGCGAACCACTGTTTCAGCTTAGCTCACATATGACTCAAGTTTACCATGGCCACAACAAGGCATTTCGTGGGTTCTCAGAATATGGACCGACTAAGGTGAGCTATTTTATTGGTTTCGGAAGCAGGAGATGCAATGTACATCTTCAAAGAACTCTTATTCACGCTACATTCACCAGGTGAGGCTCACCGACCGTACTTAAAGTCAGAGAATACCCGTGTAACAGTTCATTCTTGAAAAGATATATACTCGGCTTGCGCCTCGTACATTCTTTTTCAAGAATGTACTGTTAAATGGGCATTCTCCTTACCATAACAGGCAGCAGCTTGGAATGAGTTTGACACGGAAGGCCGAATATCATACCCAGTTTTTCCGCCAGTCAGTATAGAAACAACGAAACGTCGCATTCGAAAAGTCCCAAAGCTGACTACCATAGGCAGACATACAAAAATCTCTTGAAATGATTGTATTTCATATCAGGGGACACGTGCGTGAATTGAGCGAGAAGAACATTTACCTTTCTGTGACTACGGCCTTCCCAGCTAACACACAACGTTCGCACACGTTGGTTTTTGGTTGCAATCACGTCATCTCAAAGTTAACATCAGGACAACGTTGTTACAACGTTCGGCGCAAATATTGAAGTAATATTTTCTAGCCTTTATCTCATAAAGATAAAACCTTTGTGAAGTGTAGTGGCTCATAAAACTTGGCTGCGTGTAGCAGTTGTTATAAATACAAAATGGTGAGAAGTCGAGAGTGGACGTTCTCATAACGTTAGGACAACGTTACCTGAAAAATTAAATGCTAAATCATGAAAACAATATGTAATTGATTGTATTTGGCAATCATGTTTCTGATTAATTCTTCATATACGCAGTTGTTTCTCACAGAAGGCACACTTTTAATACTGGACTGAATGTCGAACAACGTTATCTGAAAACGTTCGGGCAACGTAAACAAAACCTACATTTTGATGTTATCTCAACCAAAACCAAACCCAGAAAAGACGTTGTCATGATGTTAACTTGTTAGCTGGGCTGTTCCCTGACTCACCACCTACCAGGTTGCCTAATTCAATGGCGTTTTGTTGTACCTTAAGTACGGTGTTCTCGAAATGGATTTGCGTTTCAGCCAGATCCTCCCGACTGAATATCAGCAACTGGCTCTTCTGCGGATTGAATTTGATGCCATATTCTTCAGCGTATTAGCTAGCAATGTTAAGCATACGACCAAGAGCAAATCTGCTTGTGGCGAGTATCATTAAGTCACCATGTATGCCAATGCGCCGACAAATATCTGGCCCACATGGCAGCCAAAACCTATGGCTGTAGATCACGGGCGTCATTATAAATACAATACACTATGGACTACATTACACCACCATCTTGCTTTCCGTTGGTAACCGCGAATGGAAGGCTTAAGAAATTGGCCCAATGCACCCTCACTGCATAAAACAAATTAACAATTAAAGTGATATGTGTTTCAACATATGTATAATTTGTTCATGTCATTTAGGTATGGAGATCGTTTTTTCGTGACCTGAAACAGACACCTTATCCATCGGTTGAACCCGGAACGACAAGGGGCTGCTTTCCTCTTAAACGGTGACGCTATGACGATAGGTTTATGTACTGAACCAGAACAACTTAGTGCTCATTGTGAGAATTATTTCCTCTCGGCGTTTACATCTTGCCATCCTACATGGATGGCATAAACAAAATCATAAAGGCTTACACCGAATCTTACGGCCCCAGAGGGCCTTCTTTGGTTCGGCGATCCGATGATTACTTTAAATTGACAACGCGACATTGGGTCTGCCTTAAAATAGACATGCAACACAAGACTTAGCGACACGCGACATAGACGTCTTCTTAAAAACGACATGAAACGTTGGGAATTACACCGAGATCAAAAGCACCTTCTGTCATCCTGGTGGACTTCAGTCATCGGGGGGACCATCAGTCAGCGTGGTGACCTTCAGTCATCGTGGTGAACTTCAGTCAGCGTGGTGATCTTCAGTCAGCCTGGTGACCTTCAGTCAGCCTGGTGACCTTCAGTCAGCCTGGTGACCTTCAGTCAGCGTGGTGACCTTAAGTCATCGTGGTGACCTTAAGTCATTGTGGTGACCCGCAGTGATCGTGGTGACCTTCAGTCAGCGTGGTGACCTTCAGTCAGCGTGGTGACCTTCAGTCAGCGTCGTGACCTTCAGTCAGCGTGGTGACCTTAAGTCATTGTGGTGACCTGCAGTGATCGTGGTGACCTTCAGTCAGCGTGGTGACCTTCAGTCAGCGTGGTGACCTTCAGTCAGCGTCGTGACCTTCAGTCAGCGTGGTGACCTTCAGTCATCGTGGAGATTTGTGCAGTTCAGGAAGTGCAAAATCCCCGCGGACCGCGGATTTTGCGTTCGGTTTATCTGGGTCCGCACGTATATATCTGCGTCGATTACTCCAGTCGCATATCCGAACTTAGCCCTGAGGTTGCCAATGTGGGATGTGCTGCCATCTTGTGGGTTTGGTAAGGGTCGACATGGGGGTTGTGACCATCCAGAAGAATGTTTGTTGTGAATGGGAGGTATCACCTATATTTTCATATCAATCCATGGATATAACTGCTATTGCAACATTGTGTTAATTAAAAACATTTTTCCACAGTGAGCTCATCACCCAAATGGTAAATCGACTGATATTCATCGTTATATATTGTAAATAAATAACAGCGTCAGCAAAAATGACGTTACGAGGAAAATATCTCCTTATAAATGCGTGTGGGGGGTCTGAGCACTCAGGGGCGGATCTGGTGGGGGGTTGTAACCTCTTCCCCCTTTGAGAAATTAAGCATACACTGAAAAGTCGGGCTTTCTAACGAAATACATTGGCAAGAGACATTTTGTAGATGGAACCACCGGTGCTGTCATAACGGTTCAGTTATTCATTTTTTTCGGGACAGCCCCCCTCGCCCCGCCCCCCCCCCCCTGGCTTCCGATGGGCTTGATATGACATTGTTGGAAGTCGACTAGCCGAAATAGGCCGTCAGTAAACATAGTAAATACTAATGTCTACAAGCGTATGGCGGAAAGTAAATGTAGTAAAAAGTCAACTAGCTCAGACTATACCTTGAATATGATCAGTAAAAGTAGAATAACCCTCTTACTAAAGTCATTGCCTTGAGCCTGCTTGCTTGTAAAACCGTGGAGCATACACACAAACCTATGACGTAGCACACTTAGCTTCTAACTAGCCAACCCCTATTAAGCAATAGAACCCTTTTACAGCAATAATTACCATTACGATTGAAGCAACATGCTGCAGTTTTGTCCAACGTGAATGCCCATCTTTTATTACAACCTATTATGCCATTTGTTTGAAGTCAGTGTAGTAAGATATTTGTATATGTTTAAGCAGTGCCTGGACTGTGTAAACATGGCTGGTTCGCCGGACGATTGCTTTCACTTTGACTAAAACATGTCACTTCCATCTTATTGCCCTTTGGTTTTCTTCCATGTTATGTGATAGTATGTGAGACTTGATATGTGTATAGACAAAATATAGGAGATTATAATGGCTGAACAATGTGGAGATCAGGTGCTACATACGTCTATCCCAGGCCGCAGACCACGTTCTTGTCATGCCATGTTCTCACCATACCACCCACGCATGGGGACACTGTATCACATAAGTCCCATGGTTAGTACCATGGATAAGGTGATCATCGCGTCCAGAAACACCTTACATTCCGGAACCGAGTGGCAGGACTAGCCGAGCATGCATCCCGTTTGATCCGGCGAGATATTTATCACATAACAAGCAGTCCCCCCCCCCGCACACCCCCACTCCCGACCCCTCCCCCTTGATGCAGATTGCCGAAGCCGGACGCGCTGCAAAAACGCAATATTCCCAGAACTCCCCGGAACCGGAAGCGCTGCAGGCGACGCCGGGAAGAACGGCAGCCTCCCCCCCCCCCTCTCCCTTTTTTCGCCCCCCTCCCCTCCCTATCCCCCCAGCCCTGCCCGGGGTGCGCATCACGAGGGAGGCGAAGCACCGTGAAACTATAGGGGTAAGGATCGCGTTTCGTGGGAACGCTGGCATCCGCGCCCCGGCGTGAGTGGTGCGTGGCGCCCCCTGGCCAGTTTGAGAGTGCGCGCCGCCAGCCCGCCACCGCCCGGGCCAGCGCCGCACCACGTGAGCGAGTCCGTGGGAACGGAGAACCAGGTCAGCTTTGCGCGGGCGGTGCCTGGTAAACTAAACACTACCAGGATGCCTTCCTCTACCCCCTCCCCCCCCCACCCCCCCCCCCCCTCCCCCTCGCCTGCTCTCCCACAACACCCTACCAACACCCATACCTCACCCACCGCTTCCAAACCCCCCACCCACGACTCTGACTTCGACCAGTGACCCCCTTCCCGCCCCCCTGCAGGCACCGTCCAGCCCCGCGCCCCCCCCCCCACTCCTTTCCCGCAACCCTGCAGGCACGACCAGCGCCCCCCCACCCCACACTCCCGCCGCCCTGCAGGCACAGGAGGCTGGCGAGTCATCAATATTTAAGAAATGTGCTCTTCGCATGAAAAACAGGGACAAAAAACAAGCAGCGCAAAAAGCAGTGACAGGGAGCCAACGCTGAAGCAGCCAGTCCTCTCCTTCGATTCGGTCATAGTTTTTAACTTTCCTATCGTAAGCATATCTAGAGTGCGTATATGTGCGTACTAGTTGCCTATATCTACTCACAAGTTGGCTCTTTCATTCGCCCACCTTTCCCGTTTTGATCACGCATTGCGTCCAGCCTCATGTTGTTTTCAGATTTTGGGCGAAAATGGGCAAACACTGGTCAAACGGCCCCTTCCGCTAATCCTGAATCCACCCATCTTCACTGTCATGTAGTTAAAAATACAACCTTTATTATTTACTCAATAGGTACTTCCAGTCCATTTTGTACGTTAGAGTCTACGACATGCATTACTGCGGTGAATGCTAGGCGTGGGAAATACGTGAGCTATGCTTAAACTATGGTTCACCTTAACCTGGAGGAACGAGGGTGGAGGCTAACCTTTAACTGTGGTCTCTCAGATATAAGCCGATTCAAACCTCACCGGTCTGGTAAGCAGCAGCCCATCGGCCGGCATTAATTATAAATTGTTCTTCTTCCACAAAATGAAGCTAAAAGGCCCTCCACCCCCACCCGACACATAGGAGGGGGTCGGAACTCCTGTTACGCTGGGGGGGGGGCATATATCCAAGCTTACCCGTTATTAGAGGGTGGCGTGGGGTGTGGTGGGGGTGGTTTATCTCGGAGTAATGTCAGTTGTTTGCGATCTCCCGGCAGAGGGCGTTACGCTTGCGCCATAGTCCCTCTGCCCCACGTCAAATTTTTAACCATCAGAATTATCCTTCATACGCGAAAATTGAAATGAATCTGACCGAAGATAAATTCGCAGTTTGGCATCAAATACACCGCTGTTTAGCATTTACTGTGCCACTGGTACCATACTTGACGAATGCATTTGAGTTTAATTACTTTGAAGCCATGTTACTTACAAACTATATTTCGAGTGCGGTCGATGTCAAAGGCGTGAAGCGTTTTGAACCTTGACCCTGTGTTATTTTGAAATTTTTCGCTTAACTCTTCCTTTGTGATCATTAGACAACGGAATGTCTATATTTTTTAAATTCCGCATCGAAAATTCAATATTCAATCTAAAAAATCCTCTAAAACCATTTGTGACCCCAGGACCGTTGGGGTCAACCGTGAGGTGGGCGGTGACGTGGGGCTGAGGTGATGTGAGGAACGAGCGCCCTCTGCTGGCAGAGTGAGTTGTTTGCAGTATAGCAGGTAGGCTGCTGTGGCCTGGGCTGTGTTAATAATGCTTTCACACCATTCAGGATGAACATTGGCGTGTGGTTGGCAGGCGGCAGAACATGACTGATGACCACTCTTGATGGTCGTCAGCGTGTGCAGTGAGGGACCGGCCGCGACTGGTTGGGTCTCCGGGAGGCCGGTAGTCACAGCATACGGTCGGGGACCAATGGTGGGGGTGGGGGGGGGGGGGGGTGACATGTGGATGCCTGATGTCCGGAGAAGGGTGGAGTGGAGGGAGTAAATATCGTTGTCTTATACGTTATGTCATCACGACGATGTACCCCGTGTTTGCCCTAGCGGTTCCAGGGTGTGTGTGTGTGGGTGGGGTGGGGGGGTATAAGTCCAGGAGACGCGCCCGCACACCGCTTGCGACCCCCCCCCCCCCCATCCCGTGCCACTACAACCCGCCCTTGGATTATGCCAAATTGGCTTTGGTTCTCTAATTTATTTCTTCCTCGCCGGTGCGTGGTTCGAAGCCAAGCAAAGATAACGATTTGAAATCTTTTAGGGGGCTAATCCGGGAGACATGGCTGTTCTCTACCTAGACCTTTGACATTTCCCATTGGTTTAATCTTCCACCGTCCTACCTGAACCAAACGATCGTCTTAGGCAATATCAGTCGCACTTAGGGCATTTGCTGATAAATCAAACAGGCTCTTTAGTCCTTATGGACATTTTTATGCTCTGGCAGCCTCCCCCCTTGTAACATGCAATAGACGGTTCCAGGGGAAATTCTGACATGCGCATGCTGCTTGTCAGACGCATGCTGCTTGTCAGACGCATGCGGAAATCGGTTTTCTGATCCGCAACACGCAGTGTCTATTTTTCACGATAGATGTCGCCAGGGGTATCTGGAACGGTCTATAGACTGCACAGAAATGTCTGATTATATAGCTCGGCCACGACATAACAAACAACGATGATGACTCCCTCATGTCTCCTTTGTCACCGTGGCTGTGAAGGTTTCATTGGCTCAAAGAGTCAGTTGAGACCTGTTCAGGTAACAATATATCCACCACAATCCCTGCCACTGTCCGTTGTCACAGCTTGACGCCGTGATCGCAGAAGCTGTGAGGGGGTGGGGGGGGGGCTCCATACCACCACGAGCCTTTGACAAGACCAATCTCAGGTTGCGCGCACGAATAAAAGACGACGCAACGGTCTGTCGAAGAAATCAGTTTTATGTCAGCACAAAATATTGGGAGGGAATAAAATGGGAGATTGTATTTCATACCTTTTAAAAGGCGTGACAATTTCCAAGCATAGCTTTTTGCATCAATAAAAACACGCTATGAACACTAGTGACAACTTGACACGTGTAAAATTACCCTTATCCTGAATGTAACAGTTTGTATTGCAGTTGGCTTCATTGTATGAACGCCGCAATGGGACGATTCAGCTACGTTTTAATCATTATGTAGGTGGGTCTATTGCACTGAGGGACGGAACTGGCGGCATATCGCCCATGAAACAAGGATTGACGTGTCCAGCCTTGGCTGGAGCCTTGGCTGGAGCCTTGGCTGGAGCCTTAGCTGAAACCTTGGCTGAAGCCTTGGCTGAAATCTTGGCTGAAGCCTTGGCTGGAGCCTCGACTGGAGCCGTGGCTGGAGCCTTGAATGGAGCCTTGGCTGGAGCCTCGACTGGAGCCTTGGCTGGAGCCTTGGTTGGAGCCTTGGCTGGAGCCTTGACTGGAGCCTTGGCTAGAGCCTTGACTGAAGCCTTGGCTGGAGCCTCGACTGGAGCCCTGGCTGAAGCCTTGAATGGAGCCTTGGCTGGAGCCCTGGCTGAAGCCTTGGCTGGAGCCTTGAATGGAGCCTTGGCTGGAGCCTTGGCTGGACCCTTGGCTAAAACCTTGGCTGAAGCCTTGGCTGGAGCCTCGACTGGAGCCTTGGCTGGAGCCTTGAATAGAGCCTTGGCTGAAGCCTTGGCTGGAGTCTTGGCTGGAGCCTTGGCTGGAGCCTTGGCTTGAGCCTTGGCTGTAGCCTCGACTGGAGCTTTGGTTGGAGCTTTGACTGGAGCCCTGGCTGAAGCCTTTGTTGGAGCCTTGGCTGGAGCCTTGGCTGGAGTCTTGGCTGGAGCCTCGACTGGAGCCTTGGCTGGAGCCTTGGCTGGAGCCTTGGCTGGAGCCTTGGCTGGAGACTTGGCTGGAACCTCGACTGGAGCCTTGGCTGGAGTCTCGACTGGAGCCTTGGCTGGAGCTTTGGCTGAAGCCTTGGCTGGAGTCTTGGCTGGAACATTGACTGGAGCCTTGGCTGGAGCCTTGACTGGAGCCTTGGCTAGAGCCTTGGCTGGAGCCTTGGCTGGAGCCTTGGCTGGAGCCTTGGCTGGAGCCTTGGCTGAAGCCTTGACTGAAACCTTGACTGAAACTTTGACAGAAACCTTGGCTGGAGCCTTGACTGAAGCCTTGGCTGAAGCCTTGGCTGAAGCCTTGACTGAAGCCTTGGCTGGAGCCTTGGCAGGAGCCTTGGCTGGAACATTGACCGGAGCCTTGGCTGGAACATTGACTGGAGCCTTGGCTGGAGTCTTGGCTGGAGCCTTGGCTGGAGCCTTGGTTGAAGCCTTGGCTGGAGCCTTGACTCGAGGCTTGGTTGGAACATTGACTGGAGCCTTGGCTGGAGCCTTGGCTGGAGCCTTGGCTGGAGTCTTGGCTGGAGCCTTGGCTGGAGCCTTGGCTGAAGCCTTGGCTGGAGCCTTGGCTGGAGCCTTGGCTGGAGCCCCGGCTGAAGCCTTTGTCTGAAGCCTTGGCTGGAGCCCTGGCTGGAGCCTTGGCTGGAGCCTTGGCTGGAGTTTGGCCTGAAGCCTTGGCTGGAGCATTGGCTGGAACCTTGGCTGGAGCCTTGGCTGGAGTTTTGGCTGGAGCCCTGGCTAAAGCCTTGGCTGGAGCCTTGGTTGGAGTCTTGGCTGGAGCCTCGACTGGAGCCTCGGCTGGAGCCTTGGCTGGAGTCTGGCCTGAAGCCTTGGCTGGAGCATTGGCTGGAACCTTGGCTGGAGCCTTGGCTGGAGCCTTGGCTGGAGCCTTTGTTGGAGTCTTGGCTGGAGCCTCGACTGGAGCCTTGGCTGGAGCCCTGGCTGAAGCCTTGGCTGGAGCCTTGGCTGGAGCCTTGGTTGGAGTCTGGCCTGAAGCCTTGGCTGGAGCATTGGCTGGAACCTTGGCTGGAGCCTTGGCTGGAGCCCTGGCTGAAGCCTTGGCTGGAGCCTTGGCTGGAGCCTTGGCTGGAGTCTGGCCTGAAGCCTTGGCTGGAGCATTGGCTGGAACCTTGGCTGGAGCCTTGGCTGGAGTCTTGGCTGGAGCCCTGGCTGAAGCCTTGGCTGGAGCCTTGGTTGGAGTCTTGGCTGGAGCCTCGATTGGAGCCTTGGCTGGAGCCTTGGCTGGAGTCTGGCCTGAAGCCTTGGCTGGAGCATTGGCTGGAACCTTGGCTGGAGCCTTGGCTGGAGCCTTGGCTGGAGCCCTGGCTGAAGCCTTGGCTGGAGCCTTGGCTGGGACCTTTGTTGGAGTCTTGGCTGGAGCCTCGACTGGAGCCTTGGCTGGAGCCCTGGCTGAAGCCTTGGCTGGAGCCTTGGCTGGAGCCTTGGTTGGAGTCTGGCCTGAAGCCTTGGCTGGAGCATTGGCTGGAACCTTGGCTGGAGCCTTGGCTGGAGCCCTGGCTGAAGCCTTGGCTGGAGCCTTGGCTGGAGCCTTGGCTGGAGCCTTGGCTGGAGCCTTGGCTGGAGCCTTGGCTGGAGTCTGGCCTGAAGCCTTGGCTGGAGCCTTGGCTGGAGCCTTGGCTGGAGTCTGGCCTGAAGCCTTGGCTGGAGCCTTGGCTGGAGCTTTGGTTGGAGTCTGGCCTGAAGCCTGGACCAACGCTCCGCAGTTGATTTTGCGCCCAACCATTCTATACTTTCCTGTTTAATATAATAAAATTCATGCACCTGAATGATCAATCAGATCTGCCTTTAACAAATCTAAGATGTAAAACTCTCTCACAACAACACGCTTCACTGACTCTCACCACAACACTCTCCATGGACTAAAACCACAACACTCTCCACTGACTCTCACCACAACACTCTCCATGGACTAAAACCACAACACTCTTCACTGACTCTCACAACACTCATCACTGACTCTTACCACAACACTCTCCATGGACTAAAACCACAACACTCTTCACTGACTCTCACCACAACACTCTCCACTGACTCACCACATTACTCTCCATTGACTAAAACCACAACACTCTTCACTGACTCTCACAACACTCATCACTGACTCTCACAACACTCATCACTGACTCACCACAACACTCTTCACTGACTCTCACCCCAACACTCTCCATTGACAAAAACCACAACACTCTTCATTGACTTAAACCACAACTCTCCTCTGACTCTCACCACAAAACTCTCCATTGACTAAAACCACAATGCTCTCCATTGACTAAAACCACAATACTCTCCACTGACTCTCACCACAACACTCTCCACTGACTAAAACCACAACATTCCCCACTGACTAAAACCACAACACTCTCCATTGACTCTCAGTACAACACTCTCCACTGACTAAAACCACAACACTCTCCACTGACTAAAACCACAACACTCTCCACTGACTCTCAGCACAACACTCTCCACTGGCTCTCACCACAACACTCTCCACTGACTCACCACAACACTCTCCACTGACTAAAACCACAACACTCTCCACTGACTAAAACCACAACACTCTCCACTGACTCTCAGCACAACACTCTCCACTGACTAAAACCACAACACTCTCCACTGACTCTCACCACAACACTCTCCATTTACTAAAACCACAACACTCTCCACTGACTCTCACCACAACACTCTCCACTGACTAAAACCACAACACTCTCCACTGACTCTCACCACAGCACTCTCCACTGACTCTCACCGCAACACTCTCCACTGACTCTCACCACAACACTCTCCACTGACTCTCACCACAGCACTCTCCACTGACTCTCACCGCAACACTCTCCACTGACTAAAACCACAACACTCTCCACTGACTCTCACCACAACACTTTCCACTGACTCACCACAACACTCTCCACTGACTCTCACCACAACACTCTCCACTGACTCTCACCGCAACACTCTCCACTGACTCTCACCACAACACTCTCCACTGACTCTCACCACAACACTTTCCACTGACTCTCACTACAGCCCCCATTCACCGCCGTAACTATAACGATCTATAACGCACGTCTTGTCCATTCCATTAACAGCGCTAGGCGGTTCTCTCAAGTGACTTCCTGTCACTGGATCCTGGCCTCTTACAAAGCTCTCGGCTATTATACATCACCCACCAGCGCCTTATTTAACGCGCTCCGCCACGCAACCCCACATCCTGCATACCTCTCTCCCCAATCCACTCCAACAGTCCAAAGCGGACCCTCTTGATTATAACCACCCCATCCGCCCCTCTAACACCCGCCCCTCTACCCCCCCCCCCCCCAACCCCACAGACACTCCCTCGCCTCCCCCCTCACCTGACGCAGGTTCACCCTCCACGCCAGCTCTCTCCTCAATTCCTCATCCTTCAATTCTCCTCCTCCAACCCGCCCCCTCGCACGCCCCCCCCCCTCCCCCTCTCTACTCACGCACCCTCCTCACCCACTCTTTTGCCCCCTCTTCCTCAACGCCCGCCCCCCCCTCCCAACGCCCCGTCATGCCTATACCTATCCCCCTCCCCCCCCCCCCCCCCCCCCCTCCAGCCCCATTTCACAGCTGATCCATCCCGGCTTAACCATAGCCATCCCATGGGAGGTCAGTCGACCCCTACCTCCCTCCAGCCCCCCCACCCCCCACCCCTGTCCCCTCTCTATCCGCCACCAGCTATACGGGCCGCCCTCTCCCGCTCCTCCCCCGCCCAGCCCTCCCCCGCCCCACCCCTCCCCTGCCTGTCTCCGACCAATTTAATCCACGGGTCTCCGCCAATCTCCGTAAAAGCCTTTTCCGCTCATTTAATATTCATCTCCACTGGAAGGCACGGGACGGGGGAGAGGGGATAGGGGCGGGGGGGGGGGCAGGGCGGAGGGAGGGGGCGATGGACCAATATAGCTGCGAGGCCCGGTAGGGTGTGCGCCACGCTCTGCTTTGCCCCCCCCCCCCCCATCCCCTCCCATCCCTGCCGGCTGTCTCGCGGCCCCACGAGAAGTCCCCGAGAAGCCAGTTAGGCGTGCGATAACTGACAGCCGCGTGCCACCCACTACGACAAGACTGCTTTTTGTCTCCACCGCCACGCGGCGCTGCTAAAAGCTGCGGCGGGAGGCCCCCCGGACAGGTCACCAGGGGGAACCTGGGGGGACCGGGTGGTTTACCTTTCACCAGTAAGTGGATTTAAGAAGAAAATGGTTAGCGGGGGGGGGTGGGAGGGTGTGTAAGGCGCTGACTTGTGAGAGCTACACCAGAACCCTCCTTCAGCCTGTAATGGAGAGGAGGAAGCCCCGTCTCCCTGTCGTATCGAGTTGTACGTCGGTCGTGTTGCCTGTCGTGTAAAACGATATCTGATGCTGCAGTAATATCTTTTGGGATTTTCGTCGGAAATTAACTTTTCATCCCTCACAAATCTTTAAAACATTAGTCGTTTAACATGGTCTTCAGCGCTTCTTAAAGATTTCAGATGAAACACAACCATCGCTTTAAATGGTGAATCTTTCTATTCAACCTCCCTACACCTCCGTGACGCCCCGCCCCCCCCCCCCGGTGTACCCCTCATCGCCCCCGCAAAGCTAAAAAAAAAGGGCTGATTCTGATATTATAATAATTATAACTCTGCAGTTTGACAAACATCAGTAATATCGAAAACCAATAAAATGATATATTATATACCAAAAGAAACGTACGCACAAATTTATTTGCAGTGACCCCTGCCCTCGGTAGGTTATGGCTATGACTCTATCCGCCGTTCACGATGAGATATTTAATGTATGATTTACTTGTTTTGGTTTTATAGGCTTTTCAGCTGAGCAATAGTGACGTCTAGACTTATTTAACGGTTTACCCTGGAAGTTTAACGTCCTTTGGAGAGTCGCTGAGAATATCCACCCTCACTCCCGCTATGAAAAAGAGAGGAAGATCATATGAAGGAGGAGAGGGAGGGGTGGGTCGGGGGGAGGGGCTACCCGTCCTCAGCCCATGTCATCATAGATAATGTTTCTTTCTTTCCACATTAGTGTTTATATTTGAACACAAATGTGTATCAGCAATTAAGGTTTTTCCCCGCGCATCCGTCTACCTTCTGCAAACATCATGATGGACTCGACTTCACGTGCAATTCATAATTCAACAGTGCGCCGAAGTATTTCCGATCTCTACGAAATGTCTCCAGTTAATCACACGCAGCTGTCGATTAATTAATTATAATTAAGAAGCCTTCTGCTGAATAAATTGACAAGCGCATTAGGTAAAATGGCTTAATACAACGCTTGTAATTGGAATCCTCGCCGTAGCGAATCATGCTTGTAGTGAGCTGGGTTAATACTCGTAGAAGGTAATGCCACCTAATGCGATCTTCCCTATAATGAGTAAGAGTCGTGTGATGAATGATACCTGTCGTCACGCGAGTGGGCATAGACCAGCTCTTGGCGTCTGTGACTACAGCGGAAGGAGCGAGGGGACTGCCTCTAGACACACCCGAGCGCCAAGCCACGTGATTGTCTGATTAACCGATCTCGCTCGCTAGGCGGCGCTGCTGCGCCAGTCGTGGCTCCCGTTCCACACCCCAGGGGAGGGATGTGATGGATGGCGGGTGGCGGGAGGTGGTGGTGGCTAGCTACGAGGCCTACGCGCATGCGCACAATGGGAGGGTCGTGTGAGGTGTGCGGCGAGGGACAACAAATCAGGTTCTAGATACACTCACTTCAAGTCCCGACCGGCCGCAGTGGTGGCAGGACAGCCAGCAGACCTCGATCCCCTGGCCAGACACCACGTCCATCCCTCATCCAGCCTATTGAACGTCCGGATTGACCGGGCACAGTGAGAGGGTGGCTCCAGACCAAGTGTCTCAACATTGTTACCGAGTAAAAAGGAACAAATATTGAGACATTAAGATATTAAACTTTTCTTGTAGCATATTTAGTATCTGTATGCCGAGTCATGTCCTAGGAATTCTGGATTGATATCGCGTACACTGCACGCTAGGCGACGGGATCCGATTGAGTGACTGAGACGGTCGCCAAGGTGACGGATAAGGCTGGGATCCACAATTCACAACAAACTTGAGGCGGATACATCCATAGACTCCATGACATATTAGTGGAGGAAATCGAGCATTATACTAAAATAGGAATTGAACAGGTTATCGTGTGAACATGACTTCAGGTAGGTTGGTGTGCGTTAAAGCGAATAAGACATGCTCAAGCCAAGATTGTCGATTGTGCAGAAAAAATGAAAGAACGCTCGCATGTTATTAATTCTCGGAGTACCTTTGTCACAGGTAGCAGTTCGTATACATATAGCACACGGCTCATGTCATGTTGTATAGCACACGGCTCATGTCATGTTGTAATAGGTGGTATGTGTTAACATCAAACTCACATGTGATTATTGAATTATATTTATGTATGTAGGGTGATGTCCTTATTTATGTATGCAATAAGCTATATGCGCCTAGTCGTAAATGCCATTGTTTGCTTCTCTAAATATACTCGATGTAACTATAAATTTTACTTGGGGAATGTTCATGATCTTCATTTCGGTGCCGAAATCCGTAAACACAACGTGGGCCAGTGGCGCTACCCTGGCGGAGGAATCACTTATGTGTAAAACGTACAAATCGCTATCCTCTACGGGGTGATGTCTCTGCATGCCACAAAGATTCCTTACTGTAGGGTTTTACGGAGGTTATTATCGCCTCTTCCATAAAGTATCAATGTTCATCATAAATAATGTTCAATTAACTAGAAAACAATACAGCAAAGAATATATTTTGTATTAAAGAAATAGACAACCTCAAGTCAATCCCAAATACAAGCGGGATGGTTTTTGTAGAAATAGAAACTAAATGACAATGGCTCATGAATACACACCCATTTATGATTATATGCATAGGCTAATTATGCTTTACTGTGACGTAATATATCACATGCACATATGTCTTCACCAATAGCAACTTCGCTGGCAGTGACCTTGACCCTGTGGATGATGAGCGGTGGCGCCTAGAGACGGTAACAGTGGATTATTCTCCAAAGGTAACACGACAGTCTATTATTCTGAATGCTTTGAGCGGTCCATAAATCAGTGATAGACCTGATATGATGTAAAGATGATGTTCTTATATATACAGCTAGGAACCCTGCAATGTGTTCAACTATTAGTAACCTGGTTGTGTCTGCCATCTTGGTGAGAAGTGTGTGGTAGGGGTTTGGGGGAAGGAGGGGGGGAGGGAGATCCAGAGGGATATGCATTGCGTGTGGTTTTGTCAAAAAAAACTTATCTGGGCGAAAATAGCCATATTTGGTGAAAAGGGGGGTGGGGGGGTGGGTGAGTTGCTCTGATGTTGGTATTGGGCAACAAGATGTTTACACACACACAACTCATTTTTGCATTTAACGCAGTCAAGTCAAGTCGTATCCGCTGGGATCGGGGTATCCTCGCTAAATAAATATGTTTAAACCAAGTGGTATTTGCCGATATTACCTGACTGAAAATCTGACACCAAACCAGTGTGCTGGGCTGGCGTCACTGCTACCTGTGGCTGTTTGCCCTCGTAGGTTACTATCGCCTCTTCCATGAAGTATCAATGCTAGCTGAGGCTAGCTGCAGCGTACCTTTGTCCACCCAATGACGGCAATGGTCCCGGGGGTGGTTGGGGGGGTGGCAGTCATTGTGGACCAGTTTATAATTTCAAGTGCACTAAGTGACTTGAGACAACAAGCTATTATTTTACATTTGCACATCGAGATGAACTGAATTATAAGCAGGATACGTGGGTCACCACGTGGGTTACCACGTGGGTTATCACGTGGGTTACCACCGTGGGTTACCACGTGGGTTTACCACGGCAGCTGTCCAGCCTGGCAGATTTGAAACGCCAAACCTAGACCTACAGACAGGTCATCGATGCGAGGACTGCGGTGTAGGCTCTGTCGATCCCAGATAGGCTTATTTTAGTCATAGGCGCAAATGCCGATAAAAGAAAATCTTGCTACTGTGACTACTTTTCGTGGCCGAACAGGAGTAACACCCAACGTACCCGACGGACCGTATTCAGGCAGCTTACGGATGAAATGAATTGGTGTTTTATTCCGCTTTTTGTGCCCACAAGGGCTAAACTGGAAAAAATGAACATCCGGAGGCGGATGAAGGATGAATGGATGAAACACGCCCTAGATTAGGGGTGCAAGCCCGGATTCCAACCCAGAACCTATTGATCTGCGGTCTAGTGAGCAAGCTGCTACACCGGGGTACCCCCCCCCCCCAGAGAATCCCGCCCCCCCCCATGATGCTCACCCGGTTTCCTTATGTAGCATTTTATCCCCATCAAACATCTCGCAGTTGCAGTTTTCGAAACTCTTAGAATCTTGTAGTTTCTTTAGGTTGCGATGTGTTTTTTTTAGGTTGCTAGGTGTTTTCCCCGCCTTATTTTGCGGATTCTTATTTCAATACAAGGAAAGTTGTTATTAAAATCGATTTATGTTCAGCCTTTGTTGATAGATCGGTTGATAAACAGGTTTACCGCACGCGATTGTCTGTCAGTGTCGATGTTATTCTGGGGCTATATGACCCAGTGTTCCTATTCTAAGCTTTGTGACTGCATTTATAAGGTATTGGTCGGATAGGAAAACAAAGGAAAAAGAACCCCGTCTTGAAATATTGTCGGCGTTACGATGGTAGTGCCTCCAGACAGTAATTTGAAGACGCCGTCAGTTAGCTTGCGGCTCTATCGACCCCACACCACAAGCCTTGACCCTCCCCTCGTCACCCCCACCACTCCCAGCACTCGACTGTCCACGGTCATGGCGGGGTGGGGTGGTGGGGGGGACGGGTAGGAAGGAGACGGGGTGGAGGGGGCAATGGGGCGAATGAGATGTGAAGGGGACGAGGAGAAGGGGGGCGTGGGGGGGGGACTCCGACGAGAGGAAGGGGATGGTGGGATGAGGGGGGGGGGGCGGAACTCCGTTGCCGTCGGCCACTCATTCATTAAGATCGGCACGAGACTCTCGAGATACTCCCACGAGACTCGAGCCCGCGTCGTCCCTGGCGGTGAAATTAAGTAACGAGTGTCGTTATTGATGTATATTGATTATTATCGCATCCAAATTAGCTACGACGGGATCTTCCATCTCCAACCTCTAGTCCTCCCCCCCCCCCCCCTCCATCCTACCCCACGCCCTTCAGTTTCTTCTCCCATTTCCATCACTGTTGATCAAATCCTTCATCCGCCTTACTCTCGTCAACCCTCCCCCTGACACTCACACCCCCCACCCCCTCCCCACTTCTCTTCCCCGATCCTGTTCCGTTTACGCTTTTCCATCACCGACTTCGTCTGCAGTCTCCGAAATGAACTTTGACTGGCAGCGCCCCCTAAGACAAAGACATTGAGATTCTCCGGTTACCCCCGCCGGGGCCCGCCACTTGTCGAAGCGGACGCCCTTCTAGCCTCGTAACGCAACGCGACGAGAAAATTGGTAGCGACATCTAACGAGAGGAAGGGACAACATCGCCGGGGGGGAGGGAGATTGTCATGCAAGAAGTCTCCCCACGCCAGATGGCTCTCCATCCTATCGCACATATGTCTGTCGCACATATACGTGTGACACTGTTCAGGGGAGCAATGCGCTCTGCGGCCTTTTCATGTATCATATGCGCATACATTTATATTAAAGCTGCTCATACCAGGGGCGGATCTAGGGGGGGGGCAGGGGCGTGGGCCCCTCCTTCCGCTGCAAAATAGGCAAAAGAGGCACGTGCCCCCCATTTCCCGGTAGAAAAGGCACTATTTTTCCTGTACATAAATACAGAATTTACATAAATGGTGCCCCTCCCGCCTTCAGAAATTCCTCGATCCAGCACTGCATACAGCCATTTTTTCTCTTCCTCTGAAACAGATATAACATAGTTCCAATAATTATGCATTTAGATCAGTTTACATCGATGCTAAGAGATAACGTGTTGTATCAAAATGAGCATTTTTTGCCAGATTGGGGTATCTCAAAGGAAACGTATGCGTTCTTGTTTAATACGTCATCAGCACTCGATATATTGCAGGTGCAAACGGTTTGTACAGCCCCGCATAAGAAACACCTTCTGGGTGTACAAACGGTTTGTACAGCCCCGCATAGAACATCTTCTGGGTGTACAAACGGTTTGTACAGCTCCGCATAAGGAAACACCTTCTGGGTGTACAAACGGTTTGTACAGCCCCGCATAAGAACACCTTCTGGGTGTACAAACGGTTTTGTACAGCCCGCATAAGAACACCTTCTGGGTGTACAAACGGTTTGTACAGCCCCGCATAAGAACACCTTCTGGGTGTACAAACGGTTTGTACAGCCCCGCATAAGAACACCTTCTGGGTGTACAAACGGTTCTGTACAGCCCCCGCATAAGGACACCTTCTTGGTGTACGGGCGTATTTGCAAACTGAAAGACTTGTATCTTGCATGCATCGCAGGTTTTAAAATATCCGCTCT
>OZ025259.1:17186696-17319394 GCA_964019135.1 Arenicola marina | reverse complement strand
ACTCTGGAAGGCATGGGATCTCCAAAGGGTGAAGAGGTAGGGGGATAGGGGAGGGGGGTAGGGGAGGGGAAGGGGGGGGGTCCACTCTGGAAGGCATGGGATCTGAACCGGGGCAGTTCACTCTGGATAGGAGGTGATCTACGAGGCAAGGAGAGGGAAGGGGGGAGGGGAGGGGGGTAGGGGAGGCGAAGGGGGGTACGCTCTGGATGGGATGGGATCTCAAAGTAGGAGGGAAGGGGGGGGGGTCGCTTTGGGTGGGATGGGTTACTGACACAAGGAGCACGGTACGGGGAGGGGAAGGGGGGTTCTGCCTTGGATGGATGGGAAAGGGGTGGAGATGGGTTCTCGAATCTGTATATGATTTCTCCCGGAGACCGAGGGGTCCACTCAAATGGGACGGGGGGGGGGGGGAGGGGGTCTCAACTAAAAAGGATTGCAGTTTGCATTTTTTAAACGACTCCAGGCTTCAAAAAATGTAAGGGGTTGGTGGGGGAGGGCGGGGGCGGGCTACCCACTGGTGTAAAATTATTTTCCATACAGATTCTACACAAGTGGGCCGATGACAGTGCCTCAGCACTTCAAGGCGGATATAGAACCTGACGGTGATGGGATGTAGTCCACAGGCCTCCAGGGCGATACGCCCAATCTTAACCTACAGGCGAGTAATTCAATACTGTGACCAAGCGCTGGAGCCAGTCTGAAAGCTTCGCGGTTTCCACTCCACTTTATTAGCGCCAGAGAGTAATTCGCCATATCAGTCCGCAAACGTCTATCGGCGATTTGTCACTGGCGTTATCTCTTCATTTTTGCTACAAAAAAAGGAAAAAAAAAACAAACAAAAGGCAGCCGCTTTCACTAAGGCCGGGTGACAAACCCGAGAGAGAATGACACCGCGGGGATTGGGTTTTACACACTCTCTCCGTCAAGATCTTGGTTAACTCAGGACTTATGTCCCCCCGCCCCGCCCCCCCCCCCTCCCCCTCCTCCCTCTCACTCATCCCCCGAGCCTCCCTTCCTCATCCCAATCCTCGATCCTCCATTCCGCCCCCCCACCCCACCCCAGCTCCCCCTCCTTCCTCTTGCCGGCTCGTAAAGCATTCCCGAGGAGAAGCAATAGTCCAAGTATTAATGCATAAAGAGCCCGCCAGGGGGGAGCCATCAGGGCCGCGTGGCGTCGCCTGGCGGCTTGCCATGGCATTAAGCCGAATAATATCTTAATGAAATGGGTAATTACATTTTTCGTCGGTCTCGCTGGAACAAAAACGCGTCATAAACGTTACCCTGCCATCTCACTCCTCCTCCCTCTCTCCCCCCTCATTCTCTTCTCTCTCGCTGTCTGTGTCTCAGTCTCTTCCTCTCTCTCCCTCCGCTCTTAATGGCTTTAATACTCCGCTCCGCAGCGGGGAGGCAAAACCTAGAAGAATGGTTGCCATGGCTACATATTAAGGCTGATATCTTTGCCAGCACGCGGGGATGACGGGGTGGTCCGATCCTGGAGCGTGGCGGGGCGGGGGGCGGGCGGGGCGGGGCGGGGCATCGAGAGAGAGGACAGGGATGGCGACGGGGTGGGGGAGCGGGCAAGGGGGTGAGGGGGAAATTCTTGAAGAATGGTCCATGCGGATTATGTGCTGTGAGAGGGCTGGTTGCGGGGATATACTGGGGTGGAAAGGGGGGCTGGAGATAGGGGGTGGGTATAGGAGGGGGGGGAGGCGCGCTGTGTGCGTGTGGCGGGGGGGGGGGGGGGTACATGACGGATAAGATGGCCCAAGCGGCGGCTCGGGGGGTGTGAAGTATGCCTCCAACAGTACCCGTCGTCTTCATCAAGGCGGGGAGAGAGAGAGAGCCTCTTTAGGCCATAAAGCGCCCCTTAGGATGAGCTTGGCTGCCAATTAATCTGCGGCTTATTAAATCTCTGGGCCGCCTTGGTTTGCCCTGTTGGTCGCGGGCCCCACGTGGGCCTTCATGACATCATCGGACAGCGCATCACATCATCTCAGCATCACCGACTGGTGAGACATGTCAACAAACGTGCTCACCCAAACGTGCTCACCCACCCATTAGCAGCTTGGAAACAGCGCCACACAACGACAAAGATGCGAGGTGAACATTCATATGTGAATTCGCTGTTGTGAACCTCGTTTCTATATAAAAAAAGAGATGCCAATCCAACATCCGTTATATCGCTAGTTAAATCCGTTATAACGCTACCTAACATCCGTTATATCGCTAGCTAAATCCGTTATAACGCTACCTAACATCCGTTATATCGCTAGCTAAATCCGTTATAACGCTACCTAACATCCGTTAAATCGCTAGCTAAATCCGTTATAACGTTACCCAACATCCGTTATAACGCTATCCAACATCCCTTATAACACTACCTAAATCCGTTATAACGCCTACTATCAGCCATCGTTGTCAGTTCGTCAGAATCTAGCGTAATGTCCCATCCTTCCTCATCATTAAATGTTATATGCACACCGACGGGGGAGTTAAAATCAAAATGAAGAACTGGCCGATATTCTCTGTACCCAGGGACACATTGCTGGCGCCATTTAATTGGCTGTGATTTGCACCAAGATAATTAGTTCGCCGGCTCATGTTAATACGCTGGTGCCCTGTCGCCTTTACTGTCCAGAGAGCCATGCAGCAGAGGATCTGAACCAGGCAACTTCGTATCGATCCAATCAACCGACATGCTTCATTACCATGAGTCGCTTTTTAACGTTTCCAATATTTTTCGAAGTTGTGTTTTTGCTCGTGGTCTGTTATGGTGTTTGCGCCGTCCGGTGGAATTGTTCATAACTCACGATTATGCGCAAACTGAATCGCTCAATTGTACTATATTTTGACACCACAGCACAAAACTTAAGGCTCGCGCCATAACTGCGGTGGGGTAAGCTGGCCCATGAGTGGCTGTATAAACAATGGTGTGGGGCAGGACGGAAAGTCTTAAGCAGTGTTGGAGGTCGGGGGTGGAGGGGAGGGCGGAGTGGTCACAGATCAGGGTGGAGGCAATGGTGTTCAGGCAGAAAGTGGTGGAGCCTGAGAGGGGTGGGGGCAGTTGGGGGAAGGGGGCCGGACGTGGCAGGGAGGCGAAGGGGGTGTTGAGGAGGATGGGTGTGGCAGGGCGGGATGGGTGGAGGCGGGGGAGGCAGATTAGGCGGGGGGGGGGGGGGGGGGGTGGGGGGAGGCGAAGGGGGGCGGAGGAATTGGGGGAGGGGAGGCAGTGTCACTTCCGGCGCCTCGCTATTATCGCTATTATCGCCCAGTGACTGTTATCTTGTCAGAAGTGATGGACTGATCAGTTCCTCACGATGCAATCTGATCCGCCCAGGCGGCAAGTCACTGTGTGGGAACGGAAATCGAGGTGGTAAGGAAAGCGGCGGGGCTGGGCGGGGGCGGAGTTGGGGCAGAACCGTGCCAGAGGGCGCCGAGGCGGATCGGGGCGGAGTGGGGCGGGGCGAGGGTGGGGGCGGAGAGGGGACAGAACCGTGCCGGAGGGCGCCGAGGCGGATCGGGGCGGAGTGGGCCGGGGCGGGAGCGGGGGCGGAGTGGGGCAGAACCGTGCCAGAGGGCGCCGAGGCGGATCGGGGCGGAGTGGGGCGGGGCGAGGGTGGGGGCGGAGAGGGGACAGAACCGTGCCGGAGGGCGCCGAGGCGGATCGGGGGCGGAGTGGGCCGGGGCGGGAGCGGGGGCGGAGTGGGCAGAACCGTGCCAGAGGGCGCCGAGGCGGATCGGGGCGGAGTGGGGGCGGGGCGAGGGTGGGGGCGGAGAGGGGAGCAGAACCGTGCCGGAGGGCGCCGAGGCGGATCGGGCGGAGTGGGGGCGGGGGCGAGGGTGGGGGCGGAGAGGGGGACAGAACCGTGCCGGATGGGCGCCGAGGCGGATCGGGGCGGGAGTGGGGCGGAGCGGGGCGGGGGGGCGGAGTGGGGCAGAACCGTGCCAGAGGGCGCCGAGGCGGATCGGGGCGGTCGGAGTGGGGCGGAGCGGTGGCGGGGGCGGAGTGGGGCAGAACCGTTGCCAGAGGGCGCCGAGGCGGATCGGGGCGGAGTGGGGCGGAGCGGGAGCGGGGGCGGAGTGGGGCAGAACCGTGCCAGAGGGCGCCGAGGCGGATCGGGGGCGGAGTGGGGCGGGGCGAGGGTGGGGGCGGAGAGGGGACAGAACCGTGCCGGAGGGCGCCGAGGCGGATCGGGGGCGGAGTGGGGCGGAGCGGGGGGCGGGGGCGGAGTGGGCAGAACCGTGCCAGAGGACGCCGAGGCGGATCGGGGCGGAGTGGGCCGGAGCGGGAGCGGGGGCGGAGTGGGCAGAACCGTGCCAGAGGGCGCCGAGGCGGATCGGGGCGGAGTGGGGCGGGGCGAGGGTGGGGGCGGAGAGGGGACAGAACCGTGCCGGAGGGCGCCGAGGCGATCGGGGCGGAGTGGGGCGGAGCGGGGGCGGGGCGGAGAGGGGACAGAACCGTGCCGGAGGGCGCCGAGGCGGATCGGGCGGAGTGGGCCGGAGCGGGAGCGGGGGCGAGTGGGGCAGAACCGTGCCAGAGGGCGCCGAGGCGGATCGGGGCGGAGTGGGCGGGGGCGAGGGTGGGGGCGGAGAGGGGACAGAACCGTGCCGGAGGGCGCCGAGGCGGATCGGGGGCGGAGTGGGCGGGGCGAGGGTGGGGGCGGAGTGGGACAGAACCGTGCCGGAGGGCGCCGAGGCGGATCAGGGCGGAGTGGGGCGGAGCGGTGGCGGGGGCGAGTGGGACAGAACCGTGCCGGAGGGCGCCGAGGCGGATCGGGGCGGAGTGGGCGGGGCGAGGGTGGGGGCGGAAAGGGGGCAGAACCGTGCCGGAGGGCGCCGAGGCGGATCGGGGCGGAGTGGGCCGGAGCGGGGGTGGGGGCGGAGTGGGGCAGAACCGTGCCGGAGGGCGCCGAGGCGGATCGGGGCGGAGTGGGCCGGAGCGGGAGCGGGGGCGGAGTGGGGCAGAACCGTGCCAGAGGGCGCCGAGGCGGATCGGGGCGGAGTGGGGCGGGGCGAGGGTGGGGGGCGGAGAGGGGGCAGAACCGTGCCGGAGGGCGCCGAGGCGGATCGGGGCGGAGTGGGGCGGAGCGGGGGTGGGGGCGGAGTGGGACAGAACCGTGCCAGAGGGCGCCGAGGCGGATCGGGGCGGAGTGGGGCGGGGGCGAGGGTGGGGGGCGGAGAGGGGGCAGAACCGTGCCGGAGGGCGCCGAGGCGGATCGGGGCGGAGTGGGGCGGAGCGGGGGTGGGGGCGGAGTGGGACAGAATCGTGCCAGAGGACGCCGAGGTGGATCGGGGCGGAGTGGGGCGGAGCGGGGGTGGAGACGGAGTGGGACAGAACCGTGCCGGAGGGCGCCGAGGCGGATCGGGGCGGAGTGGGGCGGAGCGGGGGATGGGGCGGAGTGGGACAGAACCGTGCCTGAGGACGCCGAGGTGGATCGGGGCGGAGTGGGGCGGAGCGGGGGCGGGGCGGAGTGGGACAGAACCGTGCCAGAGGACGCCGAGGTGGATCGGGGCGGAGTGGGGCGGAGCGGGGGTGGAGGCGGAGTGGGACAGAACCGTGCCGGAGGGCGCCGAGGCGGATCGGGGGCGGAGTGGTGGGCGGAGCGGGGGATGGGGCGGAGGAGTGGGGACAGAACCGTGCCAGAGGACGCCGAGGTGGATCGGGGCGGAGTGGGGCGGAGGCGGGGGTGGAGGCGGAGTGGGACAGAACCGTGCCAGAGGACGCCGAGGTGGATCGGGGCGGAGTGGGGCGGGGCGAGGGTGGGGGCGGAGAGGGGGGGCAGAACCGTGCCGGAGGGCGCCGAGGCGGATCGGGGCGGAGTGGGGCGGAGCGGGGGCGGGGGCGGAGTGGGGCAGAACCGTGCCAGAGGGCGCCGAGGCGGATCGGGGCGGAGTGGGCCGGAGCGGGGGTGGGGGCGGAGTGGGGCAGAACCGTGCCGAAGAGGGACGCCGAGGGCGGATCGGGGCGGAGTGGGCCGGAGCGGGAGCGGGGGCGAGTGGGCAGAACCGTGCCAGAGGGCGCCGAGCGGATCGGGCGGAGTGGGGCGGGGCGAGGGTGGGGGGCGGAGAGGGGGCAGAACCGTGCCGGAGGGCGCCGAGGCGGATCGGGGCGGAGTGGGGCGGAGCGGGGGTGGGGGGCGGAGTGGGACAGAACCGTGCCAGAGGGCGCCGAGGCGGATCGGGGGCGGAGTGGGGCGGGGCGAGGGTGGGGGCGGAGAGGGGGCAGAACCGTGCCGGAGGGCGCCGAGGCGGATCGGGCGGAGTGGGGCGGAGCGGGGGTGGGGGCGGGAGTGGGACAGAACCGTGCCAGAGGACGCCGAGGTGGATCGGGGCGGAGTGGGGCGGAGCGGGGGTGGAGGCGGAGTGGGACAGAACCGTGCCGGAGGGCGCCGAGGCGGATCGGGGGCGGAGTGGGGCGGAGCGGGGGGATGGGGCGGAGTGGGACAGAACCGTGCCAGAGGACGCCGAGGTGGATCGGGGCGGAGTGGGGCGGAGCGGGGGCGGGGGCGGAGTGGGACAGAACCGTGCCAGAGGACGCCGAGGTGGATCGGGGCGGAGTGGGGCGGAGCGGGGGTGGAGGCGGAGTGGGACAGAACCGTGCCGGAGGGCGCCGAGGCGGATCGGGGCGGAGTGGGGCGGAGCGGGGATGGGGCGGAGTGGGACAGAACCGTGCCAGAGGACGCCGAGGTGGATCGGGGCGGAGTGGGGCGGAGCGGGGGTGGAGGCGGAGTGGGACAGAACCGTGCCAGAGGACGCCGAGGTGGATCGGGGCGGAGTGGGGCGGGGCGAGGGTGGGGGCGGAGAGGGGGCAGAACCGTGCCGGAGGGCGCCGAGGCGGATCGGGGCGGAGTGGGGCGGAGCGGGGGCGGGGGCGGAGTGGGGCAGAACCGTGCCAGAGGGCGCCGAAGGCGGATCGGGGCGGAGTGGGGCGGGGCGAGGGTGGGGGCGGAGAGGGGGCAGAACCGTGCCGGAGGGCGCCGAGGCGGATCGGGGCGGAGTGGGGCGGGGCGAGGGTGGGGGCGGAGAGGGGCAGAATCGTGCCGGAGGGGGTCAAAAGAAAAAAAAGTTATTTAACCTCCCCCACCCCCATCCCCTTCCCCTCCCACATACATATTTTATTCATATGATCAGGATGAAACGCGCCAACAATCGATTGCATTGCGAATATCCGACCATGTATGAAAAAGTCTGTCAAACCTGAGACCCGGCCATCCGGCTCGCCATGCAAATACACTGCATCGATCGACAGTCGGAAAACAGAAAAAGAGGTTCCGAATGTAAAGATTCCTTATAAATTGATCTATGTTTGTTGTATTTTGCAGTTTAAATAACTCTCTATCACGCAAACTGGAAATATGGGTATTGTAGGTCAATTCGTAGTGCGGGTCTCAACTGCCTCGCCTTCCTGTCATTTCGTTTATGTACAAATACGTTGCTTCGTGTGGGGTTATTAGGGTAACGTAAGTCACCCCCTAAATGTTCCAATGAATAGATTTTGGAAACACTACTCCTAGATACCTAACGAATGAGAAAAAACAGGTTTCATTACTATTGCAATTTGTTTTGGGTACATTCTTATTTTGCCCGGACTGTTACGACACTTATACCTCTCGTTACTGCCGCAATCACAACGCCTGTCGCGCCCCTCTAGCCCCCCCCCCCCCCCCTTATGTGTGCTTCGTAACAGAGATACGCCGTGCGAGAAAGATGCTGACGGGCGGGTTGAGTATCCACGCTTTCGAAGATAACTGCAATTACATTCTCCTACCTCCCCCCCCCCCTCACCCCACTCCCCTCATCCACGCACCCCTTTTTGTTTACCCTTACCGTCACGCACCCACCCTTACGGAACCCACACTAACGAGTTCAGCAACGTAAGAAGACTGTCAATAAAGCTGCTTGATCAAACAATGTGCAACATGTGTTATTTGCGAATCTCCTGTACATTACAAATGTGTTATTTGCGGATCTCCTGTACATTACAAATGTGTTATTTGCGGATCTCCTGTACATTACAAATGTGTTATTTGCGGATCTCCTGTGCATTACAAATGTGTTATTTGCGGATCTCCTGTGCATTACAAATGTGTTATTTGCGGATCTCCTGTGCATTACAAATGTGTTATTTACGGATCTCCTGTGCATTACAAATGTGTTATTTTACGGATTTCCTGTGCATTACAAATGTGTTATTTGCGGATTTCCTGTGCATTACAAATGTGTTATTTGCGGATCTATTGTGCATTACAAATGTGTTATTTTACGGATCTCCTGTGCATTACAAATGTGTTATTTTACGGATTTCCTGTGCATTACAAATGTGTTATTTTACGGATTTCCTGTGCATTACAAATGTGTTATTTGCGGATCTATTGTGCATTACAAATGTGTTATTTTACGGATCTCCTGTGCATTACAAATGTGTTATTTGCGGATCTCCTGTGCATAACAAATGTGTTATTTGCGGATCTCCTGTGCATTACAAATGTGTTATTTTACGGATCTCCTGTGCATTACAAATGTGTTATTTGCGGATCTCCTGTGCATTACAAATGTGTTATTTGCGGATCTCCTGTGCATTACAAATGTGTTATTGCTGTAACCATCGTGTTATAAGCTAATGTCCTCGTGATTGATGCAACAAACAATTACGTTTTCGCTTTCTTTATTTTCAGAATATTGTCAAAACGAGGTATTCACTGCGGACTGCGGCCAGCATGACGTCATCCTCATGTCAGAGGCTCAGTACGGCCTCATGGAGCACTCCAGGTGCGTCAAGAGGGACTACGGATTCATCGGTTGCCAAAATAATGTCCTTGACCTTGCCGATTCTTACTGCTCCGGACGCCATTCCTGCAACATCCGGGTCCCGAATGGCGATCTGGATGCCGCTCAGACTGGGTGTCCGGACGACTTCAAGAGCTATCTCAAGGCCAGCTACAAGTGCATTCAAGGTCAGTGAACAGGTTATTGGGGATCAGTGACGAAGTTATACAAGTCAAAAGGTTATTCAGGATTAGTGTAAAGGTTATTTTATTGCAGTGAAAAGGTTATTCTATTTCAGTGAAAAGGTAATTCTATGTCAATGAAACGGTAATTCTATTTCAGTGGAAAGGTAATTCTATTTCAGTGAAAAGATAATTTTATTTCAGTGAACAGGTTATTCTATGTCAATGAAACGGTAATTCTATTTCAGTGGAAAGGTAATTCTATTTCAGTGAAAAGATAATTTTATTTCAGTGAAAAGGTTATTCTATGTCAATGAAACGGTAATTCTATTTCAGTGGAAAGGTAATTCTATTTCAGTGAAAAGATAATTTTATTTCAGTGAAAAGGTTATTCTATGTCAATGAAACGGTTATTCTATTTCAGTGGAAAGGTTATTCTATGTCAGTGAAAAGGTTATTCTATTTCGGTGAAAAGGTAATTTTATTTCAGTGAAACGGTTATTCTATTTCAGTGGAAAGGTTATTCTATGTCAGTGAAAAGGTTATTCTATTTCAGTGAAAAGGTAATTTTATTTCAGTGAAACGGTTATTCTATGTCAATGAAACGGATATGTAAGATCGCTTTAAAAGTGTATTAAACGTCAGTGAAAAGCTTGGATATAATGATACACTGTAATGATGCGATCTAAATTAAGAAGAACTCTAAATTATGAAATTATGAAATGTATTTTCCTTTTCACGTGTTACGTAACGCGTGCTGCCATGCCAAACCAATAAAGCAATATTCTTTATCCGGACACTTTGCTCACAGTTGTCCAAGCATCGGAGTCAAGATGTCGCTCGGAGCCGCACGTCCTTCTGGAGGGTATCCAGGGGACCATCGCCAGTGTCGTCACCATGGATACCGGATGCGGGAGCACCAAGGCACCCTGGGTAATCCAGGCCAGACAGGGGCAACACGTGGAGGTCTCACTGGTGGACTTTTCTTCCGGATCTGATCAGCCTCACCGTTCTGGATCCAAGTGCTACGCCTACGCCACCATCAAAGAGGCCGAAGTGTCCCGAACGGAAACAATATGTGGCGGAAAAAACCGAGCTTCCGTCGTGTACCGATCGGAGACTAATAAAGTACAAATTATAGTTGTCAGCGGAAGTAACAATGAAGAATCGTCCAGATACTTCTTCCTCAATTACAAAGGTACGTAGATGGTTGGTACCATGTCAAAAAGCCAGAATGACCAAGCGGGGAACCAGCAATGGGGGGAGCGAGGAGGGGGGGGGGACTACTACGATAAACTGACCGGACAAGCTGACGACGGGGTGCATAAATCAATGTTTCATACGTTTGACATATAATGGTCTACCGCCCCCGAAAATCGCTTCCCTACTGTGTCTCCACTCCCTGGGCCCACCGATGTAATGCGCAACAGAAGTGTGTTTCAATGCTCTAGACCAGGGTGAGTCCCTTGTCCCTTCCTTGTGTCCTCACATCACATCGCCTTATTTGGTTCCGTCTCGTTTGTATCATGTGCGGTTAACATGATTTCGCTGATCACACTACTTGGTTACCGTAGTGCCAGTGGTCGGCATATAGTATAAAGTCTTTTTCTCTCTTCGGCCATTAGTCTTGGGGTGTCCGACCCCAGCGTCCCCTATCGGCGGTTGGTTGAGTCGCCATGACAACGGTTTATCCTATGGGTGTAATGACAGCGCTGTGACGTCACAACTCTCCTGTAACGGAAGTCACTGGAGTGGTACCGTGCAGAACTGTTCCCTGGGAGGTGAGATATCACCCTCGGCAAAACATGAAGCTAAACACTGTCTCTAGCGTAGTGATCCCTCCACATAGATGGAAATATTCATTTAAAGAAGCATGGCTAGCGTAAAGTGTACCGGAAAATATGTTGGCGTTATCTTTAATTCAACGTTAAAATATAGCTGCAATAAATGCATCTTATTAATAAGCTTTGTTGATTACTAACTGACATGTTGTTTCAATCTCCCATTCAGCTTCAGCTATCACCTTCCCAGGTGGCGCGTTTTCCCTCTTCACCATGTCTTACGGTAAGCGTAAGTGGCGTTTTGATTTGCGTTTTCTTTTCCTGAAGGTTCTGAAGTAAGAATTCCTGTTGTACGGCTCGAAGCTCAGTTTAATGTGCAATTCGGTACTGTAATTTTAGCCGCAGTAGTGCATGTTTAACATACGATGAAACATTTTTTTTGGAGGGGGTGGGGGGGGCGTTGATGTAACGGGTTATTTAGCCTATTGCATATATCCTTATGCATTGTACCTTGTTTGCTCAAGCCCCATTTCCCAATCAGCGTGACCTTGTAGTGCATGTTAGCTCCATTTTTCGTGATATCAACACATTATCTTGGACCAATCGCTATTCAGCATCCCATCCCAGTGGATCAAGGGGGGTGGGGCTACTGCGGCTTAAGCCCCACCCCCCTGGTCAAGATGCAGAAGACCCCCCCCCCCCCGTGCCCGTGGACTGGTTTGGCCTCCGACAATAAAGAAACATATCCCTGTCCAAAAGCAGCAACCTGATAATGAAGAAGTCATAAGTTGCTATAACAAATCTAAGAAAGCCATAGGATTATTAGGGGTAATGCCCCCCCCCCCCCTCTTCAATCGCAAAATTCAAGCGCCCCATCTGCCAAAAAAAAGTCTGCGTCCGCCATAGCATCCCTCACCTACATTCTACTGTGTGTCAACCAGATATGTGTGGGTGGGTGTTGCCAACACATACGTCATTGCACTGATGTGGTTTTCCTGCTTGCAGAGCTGGCTGTGGTGCTGATATTCGCCATCGCCTTGGTGGTGGCAAGCATCATCCTCTGTATGGGCATCGTCTGCATGAAGAGGTGAGGACTGACCGCAATGGCTGTCTCTGCATGATACTCCGTATTGTAGTGGTGCAATGAATCCATAGTATAGTGGTATAATGAATCCGTATTGTTGTGGTATAATGAACCCATAATGTAGTGGTATCATGAACCCGTATTGCGTTGATAACATGAATTCGTATTGCAGTGGTATAATGAATCCGTATTGTAGTTGTATAATGAATCCGTATTGTAGTGGTATAATGAATCCGTATTGTGTTGATATCATGAATTCGTATTGTAGTGGTATAATGAATCCGTATTGCAGTGGTATAATGAATCCGTATTGTAGTGGTATAATGAACCCGTATTGTGTTGATATCATGAATCCGTATTGTAATGGTGTAATGAATTTCGAATTGTAGTGGTATTAATCCGTATTATAGCGGTATCATGAATCCGTATTGTAATGGTATAATGAATTCCGAATTATACTGGTATTAATCCGTTTTATAGTGGTATTATGAATCCGTTTTATAGTGGTATCATGAATCCGTTTTATAGTGGTTTCATGAATCCGTTTTATAGTGATTTCATGAATCCGTATTATATTGGTATCATGAATCTGTATTGTGGTGGTATGACTACGCGCAGTTGTATCATATTCATTTCCCGCTAATTTTGGTTTAATATGATAATAACCACGAACATATTATGAAATTCGTCTATTTGGAGTAACCGTTAAAACATAATATATTAACGTTTGAACGCGCCCGAATTTCTTGGTAGAATTTTTTTGACTCGATTGTATTACTCACAAGAAATCGTTGGACCCGTCAGAGTGAAAAAAACACTGTTGTTTGCTCTCAGTCTATATAACTCAATGATGTATTTAGTCCCCCAACGATAGCGTGACAACCAACACAAAAAGACGGTAATCGCCATTACTTGTTCATCAGTGAGACGACTATGAATCAAGGCCAGTCATCCATATTATGTTGTCTAACTATTGTGGGTTTTCCCCTCGCGCAGAATCCGCGACCACCACCGCGGCGAACTACAATACGGGACCCAACTTCCGGCCTACACGAGAACCCGCGACGGTCAGCCCATGGACCTGGAGTACGGGCCGCCCAAAGACGTCGTCAATAGCAACCCGAGTAGCCATGGCAACTATAACTACGAGCAGTACCGCAATGGCGAAAACGTTTACGCCTCCATACAGGATGGTCCCGTCATGCCTGGCGCCGGAGCCAAGCTTCCGGTAGCGGATGTGACGTGCACTTGTCCCGGAAGGGAGGCGGTACGGGACACGGCTGCGTGCGCAACAGGGCCCTACAGTAGCCTGGGATACGGCGTCCAGGGTCATTTCCGCAGTAAGACAAAAATGGACGCGGATCCCGGAGTCCTAGCCGATGATCCGGATACATGTTACGGACAAGGTCTGGAGCCCGCTACGCTCGAATCGGATCGGAGCCAGTCCTGATTCAGCTGCAAAGTATATCCGGATTGAAAGATTAAAATAAACACTGGGGATCCAATGCTCATGGACAATGCGTCAAAGCGCGCCTGTAAATCCTATTCAAATGGTTAGATATTGTCGAATGGGACGATTGAATAACGAATGTTTCTCGTCAAGTTCTTCAAGTTGTACTGAAGTGGATCGACTTGCCCATTCAGTTTGTCAAATACATGGATAACATCTGGTTAATTTGTCAGTACAGGTAAAACTAGTTATTATAACTGGTGTGCCATCTACAAGTTGTAAAAGTGATTTTAGATGATGTAAAATGTGTATAATTACATTCAAGTTATAAATGACTACTATTTATTCATATATAATATCGAAATGAAAATAAGTGACAATGACAAACGCTTTGTACCGGCATCGAAAGGCGCACCAACAATACTAGCACATCAATCACCTGGAAGTCGTTTAACAGTCCAAGCGTTTTAACTTGAACTATGTAACATGTAATATTAAACCGTATCTATATAATTGATCCCTGGGATATTAACCCTGGGTAATCATATCTGGGGTGATGAGTTCATGAGCGCTTCTCGGTCTGCCTGTCGTGTATTCGCTGAGTCTTGTTGTGTCGGACTTATTTGGACATGAGACATCGTAGGTACCGAGATGGCAGGAGGGGGGGGGGTAATCGGAACAGGACTATTGCAAACATGCAGCTTATTGCCTTGAAACAGAATCGATGACTATGATCTGTAACATATATAAATTGAGGAGAGTTTCGCCCATAAATAATTTGAGGGTAATTGTTGGGGTATGTTAAAATTCCTTTGAAATGATTACAAAATCAAAAGGAACAATTAAAGATGGAAATTGTTTGTTATGACTGTTTATTCATATCCAGCTTTGTCACCCTTGGCACTGTGACATCAGGACGAGCTGGCAGAAGATGGACAACGGTTAGATTGGGTGGAAATGTATCAAGAAAGTACAATAATCGCCCGTACTCATATATACTTTGAGGTATGTGTTAGGTTGTGTTAAAATTCCTATGAAATCTTTATAAATAAACACAGTGACTTAATGCGGAAGAGGTGTGTTCATTTTATCCATAACCAGACGCATTTGGCCCTGAACGCTACACGAATCGCACTGCCAAGCGCTCGTAATCCCTGTTAATACCACGATTAAGCCTTGTATCCCAGTGATTTAGGCTTTCCCCTACCGTGTGAATGGCTATTATTAGGTCGTACAGGCTGGGGCTAGATTCCGTGCCCTTCATCAGAACCACCGCGGTACCGCGTAAGACTTGGGTTCGCTCTGCTTTTAATTATTGCCGCGGTGTGACCGTCAAACTTCCAAGCGTTTTTGAAAACGCAACACGATATACTAATTTCGTGAATTTATATGAATAAAGCAATATAGCGTCGACCCGTCATAATGTACTCCTCTATGTCACCAGTCGCCGGTTCAATGATCAGCTTCCACCAATAGCACTATTGTACCAGTGTGGATGGTGTTATGACATATACAACCCAGCCACGTTGAATGTAGTCATCGGTGTGTAAGATAAGATAAGATAAAGTTGTATTTAACGTCGGTATGTAAAAGTCAACAATAAACATTAGCACACGTGCTATTGACCGACAATGATAAAATGACATGAGCGGATGAGATCTATGTACATAGGCCTATGAAAATGAAAATATAACAACCTTTGCATCTCATAAAACCTTACCCATTAGCTATGTTACATAATGTGCACGGATTATAGTTACACAAGACCACATCAGAGGTTGACAACGTTGTTTTATATTCCTTGGCAGATTTGGCTAGCTTCGTTTCCTTGTTGAGCATGTTCTATAGCTTGCTATCCTGATACTTTACTGAATTATGGCCATAAGCTGTTGTCTTAACGCATGGCATACATATATCTGGCTTTCCTTTACGTTATACATGTCATGCAGATAACTGGGCCCAATCTTGTTGATACTCTTATAAACTTCTAATGCTATACCGCGCAATCGTTCAACATATAGCATTGGTCTACCCGCTCTCTTCCTGAACTCTGCGTATTCTGATCTAAAGTCATTAAAGTGTTCGTGCCACGATTTTGTCTTGCTCAGAGTTAACTTGGTTTAGGGAAGATAAACAAACAACAATTTGTTTCAATGGAAGTTTACATTTCTTATTCCACGATATCACTATAAACGCGTTTGTCAAAGTAGCAAAAGTGAGATCCGGCCGGTTTCTTTCTGGGAGCATTGCAACTGAGCGTTATTTGAAAATTCCCCAATGATGTCACAAGACTGACAGGTGAGCTTTGATGCAGTGCGTAGACATCTGTCGTCGCGGGCATGTATTGTTTTAAACACTTTAAACACATACCTCAATGCCCCATCATGTATCTTTTCAATCTTACGCATATTTTTCATATCACAAAAATGCCATATAACGGGACAATAATTAAAATGTGAAAGGATAAAAGAATGATATAGCGTAAGTTAACGTAAGTAAACCGTTTGGTAGAGAGTCCCTTGTTTCCGCTGCCGATTTGACCACGAGCATGGGCGTATCTACGGGGCCACAGGGGGCACGTGTAAATCTGTGCCCCCCCCCCCTCCCGGCATCAAAGAATGGACCCCTTGGTCGTAATGACGTTCGCGGAAGGCAAGTCCTCGCAGGCAGATGGACATCTACTATCTCAGCTGTTATCTGACTTCTACTATCAGCCCAAGTAAAGCGGGGTTCCACTGTACTATCTCAGCTGTTATCTGACTTCTACTATCAGCCCAAGTAAAGCGGGGTTCCACTGTACTATCTCAGCTGTTATCTGGCTTCTACTATCAGCCCAAGTTTTGTTGTAGATCTATACTTGTTGTGAACTACACCACGTGTTATCTTATAACGTTTGCCAAACGTTATCCCTTCACCCTATCGGAACACCAACCTGCGTGAATGTCCAGCTACAGTGAGCCATATACTTCCTAACAGGCTTAATGTTACAGCCTAAAGCACCCACCTAAACCCTGAATTATGGCTTATACTTCGCGCCGTAGGTTGCTTCAGTTAATTGCTTTCGTCATTTATTTGTATTTCTTTGGATTCGTCCTTCGAGGTATCTCGTGGCGTTCAGAAGACAAAGGTAAACGGAACAGCAGCATTCGTGATCGCTGGGTAGCAGATGGATAGCAGTAAAGATATATACATATATATATGTAGCTGTTGTTCATTCCTATGGGTGCGCTGACCGAGTAATCCGAATTCACCAATTCACCATTGTGTTCGTTGGTCTTGCACTGTGGTTGTCAAGTGATTGGTTGTTATTTGCTTAAGTATGATATATACACTCATAAGACAGACTACTTAAGGCGTAGGCTAACCTTATGTATACACAGCTTCATTAGATCATGTGGTGGAAATTTTGTGTAACCGTGTGGGTTATTTGGCCGTAGCAACAGTTCGTATGTTCATTACCACGTCACTTGCTTTAAATTCCATGTTGTGTCTATGAGCAGATCCAGAGAGAGCGGTCCGGCCTCCCCCTCACCCCGGACATAACCTCCCCGTAGCTCCTGACGCCCAACCACCCATAAAATCGCCCGATAGTAAGGCAGGGGAGCCCCCTATTGGAGATCCTCCTGGGGCGCCCAAGAAGCGCCCCCTACCGGCGGCGGACCCTGTACGGGCTAGCGCCATCATGGATAACCTGGCCGACATCATTAAGGACTACAAACTGCCCAAGAACTACGGCAAGGATTCCAAACCCAAAACAGGTTATTGTAGATATATAATTGACTCCACTAACGCAAGGTGTGCATGCAGTATCCCTGGATGATTTTCATATATTAGTATTTATATTCGTATTTTATTGCACTTACATAGTTACGTGACAGGTAACGTTTAAATGTTATGTAACCTATATATTTACTTATATCAAAGAGTGTATAATTAAACTCTTTGTCCAAGTAAAACTGATGTCACGTCGTCCCAGTATCATTTATCTCAAGGCGCCCAGGTAACATAATTATCACGTTGTCGAGGTAACATTAATATCACGTTGTCCAGATAACATTAATATCACGTTGTCCAACTAACATTAATATCACGTTGTCCAGGTAACATTAATATCACGTTGTCCAGGTAACATTAATATCACGTTGTCCAGATAACATTAATATCACGTTGTCCAGGTAACATTAATATCACGTTGTCCAACTAACATTAATATCACGTTGTCCAGGTAACATTAATATCACGTTGTCCAGATAACATTAATATCACGTTGTCCAGGTAATATTAATATCACGTTGTCTCGGTAGCATTAATATCACGTTGTCCAGATAACATTAATATCACGTTGTCCAACTAACATTAATATCACGTTGTCCAGGTAACATTAATATCACGTTGTCCAGATAACATTAATATCACGTTGTCCAGATAACATTAATATCACGTTGTCCAGGTAACATTAATATCACGTTGTCCAGGTAACATTAATATCACGTTGTCCAGATAACATTAATATCACGTTGTCCAGGTAATAGTAATATCACGTTGTCCAGGTAACATTAATATCACGTTGTCCAGGTAACATTAATATCACGTTGTCCAGGTAACATTAATATCACGTTGTCCAGGTAACATTAATATCACGTTGTCCAGGTAACATTAATATCACGTTGTCCAGGTAACATTAATATCACGTTGTCCAGGTAACATTAATATCACGTTGTCCAGGTAACATTAATATCACGTTGTCCAGGTAACATTAATATCACGTTGTCCAGGTAACATTAATGTCACGTTGTCCAGGTAACATTAATATCACGTTGTCCAGGTAACATTAATATCACGTTGTCCAGGTAACATTAATATCACGTTGTCCATGTAACATTAATATCACGTTGTCCAGGTAACATTAATATCACGTTGTCCAGGTAACATTAATATCACGTTGTCCAGATAACATTAATATCACGTTGTCCAGGTAATATTAATATCACGTTGTCTAGGTAACATTAACATCACGTTGTCCAACTAACATTAATATCACGTTGTCCAGGTAACATTAATATCACGTTGTCCAGGTAACATTAATATCAGGTTGTCCAGGTAATAATAATATCACGTTGTCTCGGTAACATTAATATCACGTTGTCCAGGTAACATTAATATCACGTTGTCCAGGTAACATTAATATCACGTTGTCCAGGTAACATTAATATCACGTTGTCCAGGTAACATTAATATCACGTTGTCCAGGTAACATTAATATCACGTTGTCCAGGTAACATTAATATCACGTTGTTCCGGTAACATTAATATCACGTTGTTCCGGTAACATTAATATCACGTTGTTCCGGTAACATTAATATCACGTTGTCCAGGTAACATTAATATCATGTTGTCCAGGTAACATTAATATCACGTTGTTCCGGTAACATTAATATCACGTTGTCCAGATAACATTAATATCACGTCGTCGAGGTAACATTAAAATCACGTTGTTCCGGTAACATTAATATCACGTTGTCCAGGTAACATTAATATCACGTTGTCCAGGTAACATTAATATCACGTTGTTCCGGTAACATTAATATCACGTTGTCCAGGTAACATTAATATCACGTTGTCCAGGTAACATTAATATCACGTTGTCCAGGTAACATTAATATCACGTTGTCGAGGTAACATTAATATCACGTTGTCCAGATAAAATTAATATCACGTTGTCCAGGTAATATTAATATCACGTTGTCCAGGTAACATTAATATCACGTTGTCCATGTAACATTAATATCACGTTGTCCAGGTAACATTAATATCACGTTGTCCAGGTAACATTAATATCACGTTGTCCAGATAACATTAATATCACGTTGTCCAGGTAATATTAATATCACGTTGTCTAGGTAACATTAACATCACGTTGTCCAACTAACATTAATATCACGTTGTCCAGGTAACATTAATATCACGTTGTCCAGGTAACATTAATATCAGGTTGTCCAGGTAATAATAATATCACGTTGTCTCGGTAACATTAATATCACGTTGTCCAGGTAACATTAATATCACGTTGTCCAGGTAACATTAATATCACGTTGTCCAGGTAACATTAATATCACGTTGTCCAGGTAACATTAATATCACGTTGTCCAGGTAACATTAATATCACGTTGTCCAGGTAACATTAATATCACGTTGTTCCGGTAACATTAATATCACGTTGTTCCGGTAACATTAATATCACGTTGTTCCGGTAACATTAATATCACGTTGTCCAGGTAACATTAATATCATGTTGTCCAGGTAACATTAATATCACGTTGTTCCGGTAACATTAATATCACGTTGTCCAGATAACATTAATATCACGTCGTCGAGGTAACATTAAAATCACGTTGTTCCGGTAACATTAATATCACGTTGTCCAGGTAACATTAATATCACGTTGTCCAGGTAACATTAATATCACGTTGTCCAGGTAACATTAATATCACGTTGTCCAGGTAACATTAATATCACGTTGTCCAGGTAACATTAATATCACGTTGTCGAGATAACATTAATATCACGTTGTCCAGATAAAATTAATATCACGTTGTCCAGGTAATATTAATATCACGTTGTCTAGGTAACATTAATATCACGTGGTCCAGGTAACATTAATATCACGTTGTCCAACTAACATTAATATAACGTTGTCCAGGTAACATTAATATCACGTTGTCGAGGTAACATTAATATCACGTTGTCGAGGTAACAATAATATCACGTTGTCCAGGTAACATTAATATCACGTGGTCCAGCTAACATTAATATCACGTTGTCCAGGTATCCAAGTAAAACTAATGTCCAGTCACTTCCTAAAACACTTGCATGTGGACTGACTGGTTCCTTGTAAATCATGCGGACTACGTTTATGTGCTGACGTCACAATTGAGGTGGTTCCCTGTTTTGTTTTCTCAGTGTGCAGACCTATCAGCGTACATGTTCTGTCACTGTCCTCTGCAGGCGGCACCTGTCAGGAGTACAAAGACGTGGCCAGGGCGCTACGAGAACCCATTCTGGATATCCTGGAGAACAACTGGATGGAGGTGGATACCCCCGGACTTACACTGGTGACCCACATGAAGGGGTCCCAGGTTGACTACCTACTCGCCCTGCTCGAGGTCTGGGAAGGTAGGGTGTCACCACATCGCCGGTATCTTACTCTTAGCCCACTCTCTGCCTTCGACCCACTCCGCTAGCGCTTCAATATCTCTGTTGTCGCATACTTCTTCAATGCATTTTCACACTCGCTCGCCAGGGCGGCGCTGCGTAAAATTGATTGAAAAATACGCCGCCCATTTCTACAAATTAGTGCCGGGGACCCAGCCTAAGCCAAATAACACACGGTATCAGGCGATTAAAAGAAATAGTTCACTATTGGCCATGACAAACACTCGTTAGGAAAAACACAATTTTAATCCGTCGTAAGGTGGCATATTTGGCAAACATATTATTTCAATGGTTCATTTTGTTAAACAATAATAAGGGATCGAATAAGAGAATTATCTTTAAATTGGGCTAAAAAACGCACGTCTATTTTATTTCAATTTTGAATGTGAACCGAACAACACCGATTATCACCGAGAAGTGCAAACAGATTAACATGGTGCCAACGAATGGCGAACGCCTGGGGCCCGGGGGGGGGGGTTACTTGATACATTGCTGGGTTTGCGGGGGTTCGGCGGTAAAGACCCCCATTTTTCACCGCCAAAATCCGCTCGGTAAGGGGGGGCGGGGGGCTTACCGCCAAAATCAGCTTAGATGGGGTATTTTTTCGCAGTAACCTGCTCTCTCACCAGGCATCAAGGCACCCGCGGACCCGCCCCACCCCACCCCCTCCTCCAACCAGATTTGTATAATAGCCCCCACCGGGCTGTTAGCAAGTTTTGGGGATCTATATACCTGTACAATTCCTGGCTCAAGGCGAAGACCCTTTTGCTGTTTACAACGTTGGCATTCACCTTTAATGCCTTTTTTTCGCGCCCAATCTTGAACTCTTGTGCAGTTCTCATCTTGGAGATTCGATACTCACCCTAATTTGTGGGGATTCGCGATTCAGATCGGGTATCAGGGAATGTGCAGGAATTCCTGAAGGGGGGGGGCACAAAAGAGGGGGCGGGGGCACAAAAACATTAAAAAAAATACGTGCCTGAACGTGGTGCACAGAATTTAAAAGGGGGAGGGGAGGGGGGGGGGTAAGTTATATCAAGTCAAGTCAAGTCAAATATCAAGTCAAATATCATTTATTCAAACCAAGTGTATAAAAAACGAGATCCCGCAAAATAAAAAATAAAAATAAAGTACACACTTGGCTTGGGAGATTCCAACTAACTGGGTAGCTGGCGTTGGAGCCACCCAAATATGAAATAGGAGAAAGTCGCTATGCGGCATATAAACTTGAAAACAATAATCGAACAAGGGCCCATCACCACAACAATGTTGTGCGGTTAAAACAAATGCAGGAGGGCTACAGAATATAATGTCATAATGTACAAAGAGCTCAAGCCAATTGCACGCGGCAGTGTGAAATATTACAGTCATAAGAATATGTATCAACAAGATAGTTTTTAATATATTTTGAAAATTCTTCTAATTATGCGTATGAACTTTTAGAATAATTTTGCTTAGTTCAGCGTTGACGATTTCAATGTCTTCTAATTTGAGAAGATCTAGGTGCTTAGACAATGATTCTGTATGTGCGTTAAACCCACTAAAAGTAACGAGGCGTATGGCTTTTTTTGCAGTTTACATAGTCTGTCTGCTTGATAACCCCAGGCTATGATACCATAGTTTAAGTGCGGTAATATTTGAGTATTATATATATTCAATAGAATATGCTTAACTAGGGTATATTTTAATTTGCTTAAAATTCCTTTACTAAAATTACTTCAGATATTTTACAAGCGATTTTTTTTATATGACTGTACCACTTCATGTGTTTATTTAAGATTACACCCAGCATATCAAAATTGTCTACATGCTCGAAAAAAGCAATTCTATAGGAATTTGCACTCTCTCTTGTGGCGCATGAAAATTAAAAGCAGACCTGCATTTCCCGAGACCCCATAGTGGTCTGTTAATTTTTTGTAAAATATCAGCATCAAGATCCGTCTCTAACATAAGACAAATACGGTTGACATATCATAACATGGGATACACTGTACTCTCGCCTATATCTTAGGGTCTGAAATGGTAGGGGGGCACGTGTCCCTTGTGCCCCCCCCCCTCCCCCCAACCCCTGTCCAGGGGACACATCATTTGAAAAGGAGGGGGGGGGCACAGATATATCCTAGGGTCTGAAAGGGAGACACGCGCCCCCTGTGCCCCCGCCTCTGAACACGCCCATGGTTACCCCCACTCCCCCTTCTAATTTATGTAGTTGGACGCTTATATATATCCAGGAACGCAAGCAGGGGCAGATCCAGGGGGAGGCCCCCCCCCCCCTCTCCTTTTAGGGCCGAAACTTGTACCATTTAGCAGATGCAGAGTACCGAAACCACCCCCCACCCCCTATATAGTATATCTTGATGCGACCTTGAAACGCCCCCCCCCTATCCAGATGTTTTGGATCAGGCCCTCGCAAGGTAGCCTACGGCCAACATTCTACCTGTAATAATTTCTGTTGAAGAAAAATTCCACTCTGTGTGCTTATGTGATCTTTATATGGATAGCCGTAAGAACCGTTCACCCTGAGTCAGAAATTATTGCACCTCAGACTTCATTTTCCTACTGAAATCGAAAAACGACAAAACAATCAGTTATGGCAGTTTGTATTTTTGTGTGCAGGGAGATGAAGGGAAACAATTTAACCCAAACTGATATATGAAGGGACTAATAACAATTGCGTTCGCATATATGTGTTGTAACATGGGCCTGGGGCCTTTGAGTGCAATAATTGTATTTATGGCGTATCAAAGCTAATTATTATCGGAAGTAATGATGATAAAACCTTGAGGCCAGTGGCGGTGCAACCAAGCCAGATTGGACAGACAAAGAAACGGGCGCGGGTGCATTATGCCTAAGGAGGCGTTATGATCGTCGTGTTTTTCGTACCGAATATATTGATAAAGTATTGTTATCCAGTTGATATGTGTTTGCAATGTTAATCAAGCCACTTATCCAATGCTCGTACTTACTTATATGTTGTCCAACAGCTCTAGTGTCTTCTACTACCGCTGTCATTTGCTCGATTGACCTGTTTGATTGGATTTAGAAGTGTACTATATATAACATATGAAGGTTATAGCCTACATACACCATTAAAGATCTCCCTCTGCAAGCTTCGTTTCGGCCGACTGGTCAGGAGAAAAAAATTAAGGCAACCCGCCACCACCAAGGTCGAGCAGCGCGCCATTTTGTCGAAGCAAGTGACATATATTGTGTCAGCCTTAGTTTAGCTGTGAAAATTGTTGAATGAATATTCATTAGCTGACGCTGTTACGGAATTCAAGAGTTACATTTGTGGTAGAGCTTGCAAAAATGGCGGCAAAGTTTACACTTTAGTGTTTACAGCAGCATAGTCAGTTGGCCTGCGATCACCACTCGTCTTCCAATGTTCGAACATATGCATATACGTATATATATATATATATATATATATCGTTTTTGCTTCATGGTCATAGATCATTGGACGTGTCACTACTGGAGTGACAGCAATGTGCAATTCACGTAAAAGACAACACTGACATGTCAAATTTCTCCTGATGAAGTCGTCCCGCTCGGGGAGTTAAGGTCTTCGTGGGCTGCCAAGACTTGATGTCGTTGATTTTGCCGACACGAATGCTTTCGTACCAGGTCTTCAAATCCACCCCTGACTCCAGCCCCAGCTTCTCGGCCTTGTTCTGCCACATCCTGTTTTGTTTTTAGTTTTACGATACTCCTTGAGTCCCTTCGTATAAAGCATCGGGTTGTCTTCCAGCCAGCTTTTCATTTCTAACTCCTGTTGGTCGTCGAGGGTCGCAAGACTTCGATGTCATCTGTGGGTGGTAATGTTGGTGACCTTGGCTGTTGGTCCAACCCGCTCTCAATGTTGGATTCATCAGGAGTCTTTTTGTAGGTCACCATACCTAAGGTTTTCTTTTGAAGCTGGGGGCTGGGGCTTCTGCGGGGGCTCTTCATCGGAACTGTCTTCTCTGTTCTTTTCTTCGACAACTGGCTGCTTCTTTGCCGTAGACTTCTTTCCAGCGCCCTTCTTTGGCACAACAACGGTTCTTCCTGTGTGTGCACTTCTCGATGTCTGCAGGAGATATGTTCTTCTCGGGTGTGCACTTCTCGTTGTCTGCAAGAGATATGATTTTAGAACCCAAATTTAGCCTGGTTTTATAGCAAACGCAACGACCGGGCCCGACCGGGGCCAAACCGTAGCGCCTCCGTAGTGGGACCGGGATAAACCGTGTTAGCACCGTGTTGTCACCGGGGCGCGACCGGGGAGAACCGGGGAGAACCGGGACAAGCCGTAGTGATACATTGACAAACCGTAGTGATACCGGGAGTAACCGTAGTAAAACCGTGGTAGCACCGGGTAGGACCGTGTTGCATCCGTACTGGCACCAGGCGTCTCGCGAAAAACGAAAAATCACCCATCCGGGGACAACCACAGTCAAACCGTACTAGGTGTGACTGGGGCTTTAAGGCCCACTGCACGCGTCAGCGGTACCGTCGAGGCTCGGCGGTGAGATATGACATATTTTTCTACCGTCGGTCGGCGCGCCGTCGATACTTCAGCCAATCGTTGGCGCAACGCTTCTGCCGGTGGCAGCGCTTGTATATTAACGCTTGTATAACCAGTGACAGTGGTAACTGTAACTTGTTATTGTAGTAGATCTAGTTATAGCAAGGGTTAACAGGGGCGGATCTAGGAATTTGCCAAGGGGGGGCGGGGGGGTTGCTATCTGAAAACTTGCGACCGCGGGGGGCTGCTCTGAAGACTTGTGACCGTGTTGGGGGGGGGCTGCTCTGAAAACTTGTCACCGGGGGGGGGGGCGGGGGCTTGGGCTTGGAGAACCTGACTTTAACAGTGTATGTTCAGTTTCCCAAAGGGGGGGGGGTTGCTCTAACATGTATGTTAACATATATGTTGTATGTTCTGGTTCCCAAGGGGGGGGGGGGGGTTGCAACCCTCCTAACCGAGATAGAACTGCATCTTCAGCTTCCTCGGCCCAGCCGAATTTCACCGACTTTGCCGCCATCGCTGACAAAATCAACAGCCGACTGTCACTAATCGAACGCAGTTTTCCGTAGCTTGCGTGAGATCATGAATATTCATGCAACAATTTTCACAGCTAAACTAAGGCTACATACATTGTGACCCTTCATGTGGCGCCGCCTTACGTTAGAACTGGAAGTTATACTCTTCCCAGTGGTGGTAGCCAGAGTGGTAGCCTTCAGGGAACACGTCGATCTCCCGGCAGAGGGCGTTACGCTTGCGCGATATTGGGCTAGAAAGTCTCGTTCGCTTAGACTTCCGGTTTACTCATTTTGGGGACAAACATTCGAAGCACGTGTTCGTAACGAGTTTAGAATCTCTGCGCACACTGGTATCCTGACTATCTGTGACGTAGGCGTGACGTGTATGTTACGCAAAGAGAGAGAGACTGGGAATCAGACTACCTGCGCAAAAGCCAGGCGCCGAGGGTGGGTCCATTGCGGAAGGCCTAGCGCTATGATTAAGAATATTTAAGAAATATAGCTTCACAAAACGGATAGATGACATATATTTTATTCGTTTGCGCCATCACAATGACGAATATTTGTTGACTGGACAATACGACTAAGAAACCAACGTTTTTTTTGCATTTCCTACGAAGACGCGGCATTATGAGGTCACACGGATTCTCCACGGTGACAACGTTGGCGCAACGCTTCAAACAGAAAAATGAAGAAACTTGGTCTTTTCGTGATCCAAAAGTGATACGAAAACATCCAACTGGTCTTATTTTATCTTTACCATGTTGTTTAATGACGCACCCGTGTGTTGTTACTCCATGCACTGCACATTTTGACAGCGGAATGGTTAAGTATTTTAGCGTATATCTCCCATTGCCATGTTTAGAGAAATTGTACTCATAGTCCTTAGAATAAACCTGAAAAGAAATTGACTTATAGCTGCCCATACTTCAACATGGAGCACGTGTGTTTGTTTGTCCCAAAAAGTGAAGTCTCGCGGCCCGATCGCGAGAACTGTATAGCCCTATCCCCAGGCCCCAAGTCAAATTTAACTATCAGAATTATCCTTCATATATGCGCGAGTGCGGTCGAGGTCAAAGGCGTGAAGTGTTTTGAACTTTGACCCCATATTATTTTGGAATATTTGTTCCCTTAACTCTTCCATTTTGATCATTCGATAACGGAATGTCTATATCTTTCAAATTCTGCATCGAAAATTCAATATTCATTCAATCTAAAAACCCTCTAAAACCATTCGTGACCCCAGGACCGTTGGGGTCAACCATGAGGTGGGTGGTGACGTGGGCCATAGGTGCTGTGAGGAGCGAGATCCCTCTGCCGACAGAGTGGGGAAACGTGTGAAACGAGAGATCAGGGCAGCAATTTACGGATAAATTGCGGCAGTTCCAAGCCGCGCAGCAGACCATGATCTTAGTGTTTCATGGACAAATAGCATTAATTCAAACATGTTGAAATATCTCTTGCAACGATTGTCTCGTTGCAAAAAAAGACACGATTGCAGTTAATCGCAGCTAATTATATTTCCGATGATCACGCGTTCTTGATTTTGTTCACACAGTAGGCGTCATTAACGGTTTGCATATAATTATAATATCGCCTCCTGATTGGTCAATCGCGGACACACCGCCAAGAAAGCCGCCAAGCTGACGGCTTTCTTTAAGAAATATATGGCAGGTGATCAGACAAAGCTTTTTACAAATGTATCTGCCTTCGACTCTTTAAATGTACTGCACATGTGGCAGTATAAATTATCAATTAAGGTGCCTCTAAATTTAGACAACCGTGTAGGCAGGGTAATACTGGAGAAAAAAAACGAAGAAGTTACAGCGTCAAAATATTCAGCCACGGTAGACTTTTCATCAATTCCTAACAGATCTTTGATATAATCCCCAGCAACACTAACACTCTTACTTACTCTTACAGATTTAGTTTCGACAGCGTTTGCGGCAGTTCATTCGAAAAAATTGTGTAACTCTCCACTAGGTCTTGGGGAGGCCTACAGACATTAACAATGACCAGTCCTTTCTTCCTTGAATCATTTGTAACATCCATGAACTGGCCGCCCATCCGGATCTTTTCAATATCAAAGCTGGAAGGATCCGCATTGTCGTCTGGCCAGCTTTCTTGGATAGATGTGATATTGCGATCACCCAGTCAATTCTGATAAAAAATCTTTAGTTCGTCCAATTTAGCCGATAAAGAATACACGTTTTTAAATTACGCGGCGATATGGGGTATAAAATCGTTTTCAAAATATTCATCATCTTCACTTGAGGTTTCACTAAGAATCGCTGTCAATGAGTTAAACCCCCGAATTGTTTTAGAATATCTCCATTCATCGTACTCTCCATGTGAGAATAGTGAAATCTATACCAGTACATTTGTCTAATCATAGACAGCGAACAGACACAGACTAAACGAAGTACAGGAAATATCGGTTGAAAATAAATGCGATAACTTAAGCTTTGCTTGCAAACCCTAGCTATCCCATGTTACGGATCAGGACATGACGCAGCAATTCTGCAATTCTGCGGTAGAAACTGAATGCTGGAACCAACATTAATATAGGAATAACATAAACCATGCGTGTGAGTTGCTCATAAAGTCAAAGTCATAAATGCCGTAGACACACGTTTCGGCCCATATTTTCCGCGAATTTACCTCGATCACTCTCAAAATCCCTGACGTGAGAACGCAACTCTAGACCATTTTTATGATACTAAACTTTGTTTGTACTGCGATGTTATCCTTTTTTAAGACACAATCAATATTTCTCCATGCTGACACTCCATTGGCAGCAGACACACTTTCGCAAATAGACTAAATCACAGACAATGAAAGGCTCTATAGTTGCCATGGCATCCTCGTGGCTGGTATAAATATAGAGCATGTATTGTTCAAAGCACGTTCGGCGCCATGGCAACCATCATTTTATGACGCGTGTTTTAGTATTTTGGCGACAGAGCGTTTTCTGCCAACGGAGTGTAAGGGATTATCTTCGGCAAGATAATTTTGTGCCAAGTGGACAATAACATAATTACTTAAGTAGATGTCAGTATTGATGTGGCAAAAACGGTCACGTGTAGCTCAGGTCAAACTAAGACTCGGCTTATAGGGCTGTACAGTTCTCGCGGGTTCTATTTCCGGTTTAGGTCTTTTGGGGACCAACAAAAAAAACACGTACTCTTAGAACGAGTGCGCATCACGCTGGTGCCTTGCTGCAACTGCGTGACTCGCACTCATTGTAGTTAACGTTTTAGTGTTGGGAACCGGCCGGCTGCGCGGTTTGTGCGTGAAGAATCGAGTGGGTGTGAAACTATTTTTTGTTTGCTTTGGTCCAGGCATGGCTAGCTATAAAATCATAATATAATTAAAGATAAGGCATGTATCTCTCCATAATGCCTGTGGTCCGTTCGATGAGACTGTTGGAACGTTGTATTTTGAGCCAAATCATCGATGTTTACAGTTCTACGACAAACGGAGCCCCATTGTCCTCACCTGCTCAGTCCATATAAGGAGCGTTGTTACGTAACCATAGATACCGCGCGCAGACACGCGCGTCATGATGATTATTACGTCATACGACATAGAAAATCCCGCGCAGCACGTTAGACCGCCTGACACTGACAGTCACTCATGAGACAACCGCATTCTGGTTTATCAACTGCCTAACCGCTCATACATTACATAAATCTACTCGGATAGTTATAATTCGGATATGCACATAACTTCAGTGGTTATTTGTGCTTCCAAGGACAGCTTTAGCCGATCTTGTGTGTGAGGGCTGAGGCGAGTGAAGGCAAACAACCGGAAGGTAGGCAGCACGTACAGGCCGCTGATGCTAGGCATTGACGTAGAGCATAAGTATCCCTGTCTCGTGGGGTCTCGATAAGATCCCGTAGTGACTGTACAGCCCTATGCGCAGTGGCACTCTGGTCGGTCTTCCCAGTATTACCCTAGCCGTGTTCTGTAAGTATTTGGCAAGATTTGATGTGAGAAACAACGGTTAAGAGCAGCTGATACCATACAAAGAGGATTAAACACCACACTTGTACCACACTTGTACACTTGTGGCCAAGTACAGTTTGATATAATTATTCTGGCCCCCCTACCGCGACCCTCTATGATCAGAACAGTATTCTCTCAAAATTTGATGTGACCAACACCGGTCACAACATCTAATTAGATGAGGATTCAGATAAAACACTATATATATTGCTCCATAATGTATCCATAAGCCAAATACTTTGCTTGCAGTCCAACCTATGTACGTCATACATCGAGTGATATAACATGAAGGAGACCAACTGAAAAAGAAGGAAATGCACTTATCTCTATAGTTCACCATGGACCGGACTAGGGGCTGCAGGGGGGTGGTGGGGGGGGGGGTGGGGTGGGGCAAGGGGTATTTCCTTTCCTCGGGAAAGGGGTTTTCATTTCACCGTGAACTGGGAATGCGGAAAATAATTCTTCGTGAGCTGGCACTGATGGGATTTTCATTAATCGTGATCTGGGAATGTTAATTAAAAAACCGTGAATCGGCAAATCGTCAATTTAGTACCATGTATTAATTCATCGTGATCTGAGAACACGACCCCCCCCCCCCCCCCCTGCAGGCGCCCCATCTTACATTGCTATTCTCGTTCTGCTGAGGCAGGTGCAGGTCATCATGTTGTTGTTGTTGTTGCCCTCAGGACCGCTCTCCGCCGCGCTGTACGTGGAGGTCAGCGAGGTTACTGACGTCACCGAGTACCTGGCCTCCAAGGCCGCCGTACAGGCCAGGGACGATCTCGTCATACACATTGTCTTGGCCCAGGAGGTGGGTACGACTTGAACAGGTGACCAGTTATAAGCACAACATGTCCGCCTGGGTCGCTTGTCGTCGTATCGATATTGTTGTAGTTGCAATGTTTTGTCATCTGCCCCAGGATTAAAGTGTCCTTATATTGGCCGGAAGCAAATAATTCACAATTTGTATTTGTCATCCTCAGCAGCAGTATTTAATGAAAGTGTCCGTGTCACAGGACGAAAACGTTCTGGTATCTGTAAGGAATATATATGGACCCCGGTGGGGAGGGGGGGGGGGTCACTATACATATAGTCAGGAATACACATGCAGCCCAAATGACCCCTTTTTCGCCAATTTTCTCTCTTTTCTCGGAGCAGAAACTTTCTCCCAATGTGCTGATTCAGACTAAAAATATCATGATTAGGGTCGTCGTCAGGACTAAAATGTCTGTCTCCACCACTATAAGCATCCATCGTCCACGTCAATGCAAAGGGGACGTTGCCATCGTCAGTGTTAAGGTGTTTGAGTAACAAATATATTGTCCATGGCTTTGTCAATTCTAAGTCGTCGCTGATTGTAAATGTCATGTTGTTTATGGCAAGTTGTATCAGATACAGATAGTTGGCACGCTGATAAGCGAATCATAAAGGTGTCTGGAAAGGGTAAATGGCGACAAGGGCATTTTGGACAAATCGACATTCGACATTGACCCTAAAATTTCGACACTGAGCATATGAACAAGCGACATAGGCTCAGATTTTTGAGAAAAAACACGACACTAAACTTAGCCAAAAGGTGACGCGCAACGTCGTGAAAAATTGACATGCCACACTGAGAATTTTGAAAAATCGACACTGGACGCTGGAACCCCCTTTCAGACCCCTTCATGAGAACTATATAACTCAGCAATAACATGTACGTAAAATCAACAGCGCACAGGGTGAAGTGCATTGCAAGTCACCTATATCGCTTAGCAGAACCTCTATTTGGTAGGTCTACTGTTTTTACTTCAGGACATTTACCCGGAGAATTATGTGCGAAATGTGGCTCTTAACTACACCAGAACTAAGCACGTGTTTCTCTGCGATACTCACCTCGTGCCATCTCCGGGGGCCTACACTGAACTTCTGTCCCTCACGGCGTCCACAGACGCCAATAAAGAGGTTGGTGATTCACACAGTTACACGCTGTCATGTGGTCACGTGATTCAAACAGTTACACGCTGTCATGTGGTCACGTGATTCAAACAGTTACACGCTGTCATGTGGTCACGTGATTATTATGTTTGGAATAAATACTATTCATGTTGAAGATAAACAAAGCAGAGTTTCAGCGATTTCCATCTGAATATGTAGTGCGTGACTACAATGTTCCATTGCCACTGGGTAGGTTTTTAAACATATATATGTTGCGATAACGTTGTGGTAGCTAAATCGTATGGGTTTTTAACTGTATCCCCTTGGTGCTCATTGATTCATCTCTATCATTTCAGGTTTACTTTTAATGGGCTAGAAGACATTGCCCTGGCGTATCCATTAAGATAACACCCGCTGTATAATGAGTCTTCGTGTATTTATTTTACTGTTTCTAAATCTACTATACATGGGTTGTTCTTTCATTGTTTTAGGTTTTCGTCATTCCGGCTTTCGAAACAGATGATATTTTCCAAGATGTCCAGTCACTGCCACAAACAAAGGAAGAACTGTTAGAGTTTTGGGATAACGGCGCGTTCACACCTGTCCGGTAAGAGACGCCACAATAGCTTAATTAGCACTTACTGCGTAACGTCAAGACGGGATAGCGTGCCAAACGGGCGAAACTGATTCATATATGGTGGCCGGCTAAAATATAACATCCCTTAGTATTGAGTCGGATTTAAGGATATTACATCGATTGAATAGTGCGAATGAGTTGTCCTACCGATTATGAATCAAGCGCTATTTGTTCTGCAAAAAAATAATATTAGTAATAGCATGGAAGGCTTGTTTTACTACAAGGCTACAATACAAGGTAAATGTTACATGCTGGGCAGACATATAATTAACACGATTGTTCTGTGCTAGAAATGTCTAGATCGTTTATGCCAATTAACGACCTGATGAATCACAGACTGGTAGGACAAATTTACATCTTGTATAGTTATGTAGTGACAGAGTTTGACACATATTGTGTGATATAACCATGTATGTAACGACAAATACTCGTATGTAACCACACGTAATCATATGTAACCACACATAACCATATGTAACTTTATAACACCGTATGTTAATGCTGTTACCACTCTCGTTGTTCTTAATGCGGACCAAAGCACTGTCCAGTGACTGTTCTTGGGTGTTGTGCGTATAGCCTATTGCGAGGCAAGGCAGCGTGGGCAACCATGGCTGAATAAGCGTCTTTATCACATGATATAAGATGTGTGAAGTTTATAAACCGACGTGAAAGTAATAATCTGAAAACGGCTTTATCTTACTTAATGATGGATATCTTTGTCGCGCATGTTGGCGGACGCGTGGTGATAAGAAAGGTTCAAGAACTAAAATAGATGCATTGGGCGATAATAAGCATATTTACCAACTCATAGCATATCCCCACCGCTGGAAACGGATCCTACTCTGATCGACGCCTGGCGGGACGCCACGGAACCGTACCGGGTGAGTGACAAACATCGGTCTGGTCCTGTCCAGGTTAATTAAGCCAATTCAGTTTACCCGCAATATTAACGCTTCATTGTTTCCTGCTCTGTGCCGCCATTATTGCAATGCTTTGGAAACTCCGTACACGACACTGAAGCAGCTCATCGTCAAATCATGACCATTATTCCTCCACATAACTCTCACCAAATTCATCATCAACAAATGTCGTTATTATATTTTGGTGCAAGCGACCGATAACGAATTCATTCACTTAATGAGGCTCGCTCCGGCAACTTCAAGACAAATAATGGTCATATTGTGGATCTAGGTGGTCTCCTGCTAAGAGGCAAACCAATTCCTATGATTCATATCTGTTTGGCTGGTTGATAAGACGATTGATTTGCAGCTTACTCTGTCCTACTTCAAGTCTGTGCTTAAGAATAAAGAAGAACTAATTTAAGATTGGTAAACCTAGATGTCCTGTAGTTCCGCCCTGTTCTCGCCAGGTCTACATGTATGGTGTCTTGTATGGGTTCTCGACCCGGACCTCACTGTGATGACAGGGTCACGGGCACACCTTTCCATCAAGACTCACATACTCTATGATACCAATCGTTGATTGTCCCTTAGTTTAGATAAAGTTGCATGTTGGTGTTAAATGAAAAATACTGAACATATCCAATATCCTCCCCCCCCCCTCCCCCCAAATAAAATTGTTGCAGTCTTATAGTTAGATAACCTCGTGCGTCATAATATAGTTGTTTACCAATATACATAGTGCACAAGGGTAACAATGTTGCTTGAGACATTGGTGACCTGGTTGCACTCGTCCGGTTGGCTTTCTTTTTTCCTTCTTCTCCTTCGCACTTTCGTAGCGAAACAAAACAGCAAACAGAGAAACCGATAGAAAAACATCGCGTTTCTCTTTCCTTCCGTGAGCGGGCGAAATAATGAAGTGCATCATTATACTATGTGTTGCAGATATCGTGGCAGTTTCCTTATGACCCCCAGATAGTTATGCTGAGGCGATTTACACCGACCTATTCCCAGAAGTTTGCCGGCGGCAGTTATGGTCGCGCCCAGCAGATCCTGGAGGTTGCCGCCAGACTGTACGTGAGTCGTCTTTACACCGGAGCGGGGCGGGGGGGTCGAAGGTTTACAGTTAATAAAGGTATTTAGTTCGCAGCCTTTTGTGCCCTTTCCAGGAGGCCGCTGTTAGAGCTTTTTTAAGTTGTTTGTTCGTCCGAGAGCTTGCGTCGTCGTTAGTTATAGGCGTCGGGGGTCGTATTCATAATCCCCTCGTAAGTTAAGCACGAAAAGTGCATTTTCGTTTTAGCCTCACCAGCTCGTTGTTGTGGTACTCGTGATTAAGATATCCTCTTCAATATAATTGAAGCACTTTCTTAATTAAGAAAATCCACTTCTTGGGTGACTACTTATGTATTCTGAACCCGATAATCGCTCGACAAGTCTTCCACTTATATTTTTAGCGCTAGGTCTAGTGGCGTAGCCTAAGTGGCGATTATGGATACGGCCCATGGAGGGGGTAAATAGCGACATGCGACACAGGCCTATTTGCAAAATCGACATTCGACATTGACCCTCAAGTTCTGACACTGAGGATCTGGAAAGGTGACATCGACACAGATTGTGGAATTTAAGAAACAATGATACTGAACTTGTAAAAGCTGGAAAAAATCGACATTGGAAACTGGAAATTTTGACACTGAACCTGCCAGACCCTTGATTATGTACGGGTGTACAACAAAAAGATCGCCATCCCCATCCAAATGACAGAGTTAACATGCAAAAATACAGATGACAATAGAAAGACGATAAAAAAGACGATAAAACTTAGACTGTAAAACTTAGACTGTAGACTTACAGATTGTAGACTTACAGACTGCAGGTTTACAGACTGCAGACTTACAGACTGCAAACTTACAGACTGTAGATTTACAGACTGTAGATTTACAGACTGTAGTCTTACAGACTGCAGACTTACAGACTGTAGACTTACAGACTGTAGACTTACAGACTGCAGACTTACAGACTGTAGACTAACAGACTGTAGACTTACAGACTGTAGACTTACAGACTGTAGCCTTACAGACATGCAGACTTACAGACTTTAGACTTACAGACTGGTAACTTACCGACTGGAGACTTACAGACTGTAGACTTACAGACTGTAGACTTACAGACTGTAGACTTGCAGACTGTAGACTTGCAGACTGTAGACTTACAGACTGGAGACTTACAGACTGGAGACTTACAGACTGGAGACTTACAGACTGTAGATTTACAGACTGTAGACTTACAGACTGGAGACTTACAGACTGGAGACTTACAGACTGTAGACTTACAGACTTTAGATTTACAGACTGTAGACTTACAGACTGTAGACTTGCAGACTGTAGACTTGCAGACTGTAGACTTACAGACTGTAGACTTACAGACTGTAGACTTACAGACTGTAGACTTAAAGACTGGGGACTTACAGCCCGTAGACTTACAAACTGTAGACTTAGAGATTGTAGACTTAAAGACTGTAGACTTACAGACTGTAGACCTACAGACTGTAGATTTACAGACTGTAGACTTACAGACTGTAGACTTGCAGACTGTAGACTTGCAGACTGTAGACTTACAGACTGTAGACTTACAGACTGTAGACTTACAGACTGTAGACTTACAGACTGGGGACTTACAGACTGTAGACTTACAGACTGTAGACTTACAGACTGTAGACTTACAGACTGTAGACTTAAAGACTGTAGACTTACAGACTGTAGACTTACAGACTGTAGACTTAGAGATTGTAGACTTAAAGACTGTAGACTTACAGACTGTAGACTTACAGACTGTAGACTTACAGACTGTAGACTCACTCCGAGGTCCTTGTCTAGCTGTGAGACTCTAGCAAACACCATGACAGCAGGTAAATTATTCGTCAACAGTGTTGACTCAACACCGAACGTCATGGTCGAAGCCAAAGGTGAACAGTCACCCCATACATACGCAGCTGTTAGTTGCAAAGTTGCAAGAGACTCATTCATCAGCGGAAAATGTAGGTAGGTTTTGACATTATCGTGACATCGGAGCAAGAAATCAAAATCATCAGCTCATGCATTAACAGCTTATGACATTTGGTTTGCATTCGTGCATCTGGCCGGGTAAAAAAATTGCGGTGATGCTTGGAAAGTTGGGATTGTGAAGCAGGCCTAGATAGAGCCACCTGTGCATTGATGATCCGTCTTGAGCATTTCAAAAACATTTGCTTCCTTCATAAATTCAAAGCGCGAAATCCAGGAATCAGGCAAAGCATAAGAAAAAGGACCACATTTGTTGTTTTTGTTGTTTTTGGTGTGTGTTTTTTTTGTACTTATTTGTAATTTCTGGGTCTGATTAGTTTGCCGAAAATTTCTTGTCCATATTATGTATATTTTGCCATTCAAATTACTATTACTTATAGCAGTATATATTATTCCCTGCTACTAATACCCAAATTCTGATATGCAGCATATCCCTTTGTCGGAGTAATTCCATGTATTACTGTATTATTGGCATTAATGTTTCCACACACACAGTCCTATATGAATCAATTTACCTTAAAACGTTGCATTTGCTTAATATTTTCAAAACATGCATAGCATAATCAGACCGGCGTTGCGTTGGCGTTATAGTCCCTTTGCCCATTTAAGCGGGCCCACTCCCTTTTTTAAATTATTAAAACATCATTTTTGAATATTAAAACTCATTTTTTAATATTAAAAACTCATTTTTTAATGTGGTGGGGGGGAGGGCTGGAACGGCGAGTTGTAGTGGCTCACTACCCCCCAACGAGCTGGCCGTAACAGGCGTCTGGGACAGTATGATGACAACATTAGTGCGCGCATTCCGTCGGGAATTGAAAGCACAGCCCTATTATCAGAAATCTGCCGCTCTCCCAACCAAGATGCCCAGTCTTCATACAAACCGCTAGTATTTGAATCGCCTACTTCTGAACTCGTTCCCGCCAAATTTGTGTGGCCCCGCTCTTCCAATGTTTACTTTTTGTTGAAATAGCTACTTAAAGGTCTAGTTAAGAGCTCATTTATTTAAAAAAATATATCATGATTGTAATCATGATTACTTCCAACGTAATCGTAATCGTAATCGATTAGTTTTATATTTCCTGTAATCGTAATCGCAACCATGACATTTCCAAGTCATCGTAATCGTAATCGATTACATTTACAATGTAAACACCCCATGCTGTGTTTGCTGCAGTCGTTCTCGACCGGGAACAGGAAGAGGGAGCGGGAGTGGGGGGCGTCATGTCTCCGGGATGCACATAAGTAGCTGGGACTTGAACCAAGCGCCGGCCGCTGGGAGGGGGGGGGACCAAGCGCCGGCCGCTGGTGTAGGCCTCTCTGGGCTGTGCTGTCAAGTAACCTATATGACGGATCAGTTTGACCACTGTGACCTACGCTACACTTCATAGAGTATCTACGCCTCACCACAGAAACATAAATAGAACTCATCGAACATGTCTGTGCATAGACAGCAACATCTTCAGTGCAATCGTATGTAAATCACTTGGGAACAGTTTATTATAATTGTGCCATTTTATATTTATAATTTTTTCAATGGGTTGTTTCTATTTCATTTCCTGAAAATGCGTTTAATATATATTTTTTCATAAAAGAAAGAGTGACTCCTCCATGTCATGTTGTCCTTTCAGACTTCACTTCAACGTTGTCCCGAACGTGTTTCTGCTTCACATGTCCGCGGTTCCGATTGGAAAGGATGACTGGATAGCTCATCACTTTCTACAGCAGATATATTCCATGTAATATACCGTGAGATGCTGTCTCATGAGCTTTTCAGTTCACCCTTTAATAATAATAATAATAATAATGGTATAATATGTAGCACTTTTTTTTAGAAGAAGGCCATTTATTAAATGCATAATTTTGGCCATCTGAGGCGAGGGACCCCCCTCTTTTTGAGGAAGAATGTCGTTTTCACGGCTTGGACCTCCCCCCTCCTTGTTTTTAGAGCCCCGCCCCCCTTGTTAGGGGTCACGTTGGCCACATCACTCACCCGCGACCCCAAGGGGGTGCCCCCCACCCCCCTAGGGTGGAACTATAATACAACTGTCTAGATGCTGATGATGTATACTTCTGTTGTGTGTTAAATGAGCCGTTCTTCCTAACAGGAAGTCCATGGTGGAGGAAATGATGCCGGATGTCGACCACGAGTAAGACCTATCTCCCGACAGAGGGCGTTCCCTGTCGTTGCGCCCCATGTAAAACCAAGTCAACTTAATATCTTTGTGTCTTAATTATCATTTAAAGCATACATTTCAACATCGTCTTTAAAAGTTTGGAAACCTTTCGTGACGCCTATGAGTATTTGAGGTTCTGTTACGAGACAGTTACGTGGGGTGTAGGTACTGTGAGGGCCGAGCTACCTCAGGCGCCGTCGATGTGAGTCGTAAGTTTGTGTTGTATGGCCCTCCCAGCGCCATGAGATAAGCAGACTAATCAGCAAGAGGACATCGATTCGAATCTTGTTTCATCCAATCTCATTTAATTCATGGTCCGCTGACCTTTTCCTGAGACCCTTCATGTGTACAAAAATGGCACAGCAGACCAGCTTTTCAAATCAACATGAAGGCGCTTCAAAGTGGTGGTTTCTTCTTGTCGTACTCGCCATGCGGCTAATCCTCAGGTAGGGTATCTGGTGTGACCCCGACCTCCCCTCCCGCCCCCCCAACCCTCCCCCATCATTATCGCGGATAAGGGCCTCAAGCGGAGCTGGGGGGGAGGGTTGGCGTAGAGGCTCTCAGCACAGAAGTGGGAGCTAGGGGTGGGTTGGTGTGGAGGCTCTTAGCACAGAAGTGGGAGCTAGGGGTGGGTTGGTGTGGAGGCGCTTAGCACAGAAGGGGGAGCTAGGGGTGGGTTGGGGTGGAGGCGCTTAGCACAGAAGTGGGAGCTAGGGGTGGGTTGGGGTGAAGGCGCTTAGCACAGAAGTGGGAGCTAGGGGTGGGTTGGGGTGGCGGCTCTTAGCACAGAAGTGGGAGCTAGGGGTGGGTTGGGGTGGAGGCTGTTAGCACAGAAGTGGGAGCTAGGGGTGGGTTGGGGTGGCGGCTCTTAGCACAGAAGTGGGAGCTAGGGGTGGGTTGGGGTGAAGGCGCTTAGCACAGAAGTGGGAGCTAGGGGTGGGTTGGGGTGGCGGCTCTTAGCACAGAAGTGGGAGCTAGGGGTGGGTTGGGGTGGAGGCTCTTAGCACAGAAGTGGGGGCTAGGGGTGGGTTGGGGTGAAGGCGCTTAGCACAGAAGGGGGAGCTAGGGGTGGGTTGGGGTGGAGGCGCTTAGCACAGAAGTGGGAGCTAGGGGTGGGTCGGGATGGAGGCTCTTAGCACAGAAGTGGGAGCTAGGGGTGGGTTGGGGTGGAGGCTCTTCGCACAGAAGTGGGAGCTAGGGGTGGGTTGGGGTGGAGGCGCTTAGCACAGAAGTGGGAGCTAGGGGTGGGTTGGTGTGGAGGCGCTTAGCACAGAAGGGGGAGCTAGGGGTGGGTTGGGGTGGAGGCGCTTAGCACAGAAGTGGGAGCTAGGGGTGGGTTGGGGTGGCGGCTCTTAGCACAGAAGTGGGAGCTAGGGGTGGGTTGGGGTGGAGGCTGTTAGCACAGAAGTGGGAGCTAGGGGTGAGTTGGGGTGGAGGCTCTTAGCACAGAAGTGGGAGCTAGGGGTGGGTTGGTGTGGAGGCTCTTAGCACAGAAGTGGGAGCTAGGGGTGGGTTGGGGTGGAGGCGCTTAGCACAGAAGTGGGAGCTAGGGGTGGGTTGGGGTGGAGGCTCTTAGCACAGAAGCGGGAGCTAGGGGTGGGTTGTGGTGGAGGCTCTTAGCACAAAACTGGGAGCTAGGGGTGGATGGAGGTGGAGACGCTTAGCACAGAAGTGGGAGCTAGGGGTGGGTTGGTGTGGAGGCTCTTAGCACAGAAGTGGGAGCTAGGGGTGGGTTGGGGTGGAGGCTCTTAGCACAGAAGTGGGAGCTAGGGGTGGGTTGGGGTGGAGGCTCTTAGCACAGAAGTGGGAGCTAGGGGTGGGTTGGGGTGGAGGCTCTTAGCACAGAAGTGGGAGCTAGCGGTGGGTTGGGGTGGAGGCTCTTAGCACAGAAGTGGGAGCTAGGGGTGGGTTGGGGTGGAGGCGCTTAGCACAGAAGTGGGAGCTAGGGGTGGGTTGGGGTGGAGGCTCTTAGCACAGAAGTGGGAGCTAGAGGTGGGTTGGGGTGGAGGCGCTTAGCACAGAAGCGGGAGCTTGGGGTGGGTTGGGGTGGAGGCGCTTAGCACAGAAGCGGGAGCTTGGGGTGGGTTGGGGTGGAGGCGCCTAGCACAGAAGTGGGGGCTAGGGGTGGGTTGGGGTAGAGGCTCTTTGCACAGAAGTGGGAGCTAGGGGTGGGTTGGGGTGGAGGCGCCTAGCACAGAAGTGGCGGCTAGGGGTGGGTTGGGGTAGAGGCTCTTAGCACAGAAGTGGGAGCTAGCGGTGGGTTGGGGTGGAGGCTCTTAGCACAGAAGTAGGAGCTAGGGGTGGGTTGGGGTGAAGGCGCTTAGCACAGAAGTGGGAGCTAGCGGTGGGTTGGGGTGGAGGCTCTTAGCACGGAAGTGGGAGCTAGGGGTGGGTTGGGGTGGAGGCTCTTAGCACAGAAGTGGGAGCTAGGGGTGGGTTGGGGTGGAGGCTCTTAGCACAGAAGCGGGAGCTAGGGGTGGGTTGGGGTGGAGGCGCCTAGCACAGAAGTGGGGGCTAGGGGTGGGTTGGGGTAGAGGCTCTTTGCACAGAAATGGGAGCTAGGGGTGGGTTGGGGTGGAGGCGCCTAGCACAGAAGTGGGGGCTAGGGGTGGGTTGGGGTAGAGGCTCTTAGCACAGAAGTGGGAGCTAGCGGTGGGTTGGGGTGGAGGCTCTTAGCACAGAAGTAGGAGCTAGGGGTGGGTTGGGGTGAAGGCGCTTAGCACAGAAGTGGGAGCTAGCGGTGGGTTGGGGTGGAGGCTCTTAGCACGGAAGTGGGAGCTAGGGGTGGGTTGGGGTGGAGGCTCTTAGCACAGAAGTGGGAGCTAGGGGTGGGTTGGGGTGGAGGCTCTTAGCACAGAAGTGGGAGCTAGGGGTGGGTTGGGGTGGAGGCGCTTAGCACAGAAGTGGGAGCTAGGGGTGGGTTGGGGTGGAGGCGCTTAGCACAGAAGTGGGAGCTAGGGGTGGGTTGGGGTGGAGGCTCTTAGGACAGAAGTGGGAGCTAGGGGTGGGTTGTGGTGGAGGCTCTTAGCACAGAAGTGGGAGCTAGGGGTGGGTTGGGGTGGAGGCTCTTAGCACAGAAGTGGGAGCTAGGGGTGGGTTGGGGTGGAGGCGCTTAGCACAGAAGTGGGAGCTAGGGGTGGGTTGGGGTGGAGGCGCTTAGCACAGAAGTGGGAGCTAGGGGTGGGTTGGTGTGGAGGCTCTTAGCACAGAAGTGGGAGCTAGGGGTGGGTTGGGGTGGAGGCGCTTAGCACAGAAGTGGGAGCTAGGGGTGGGTTGGGGTGGAGGCTCTTAGCACAGAAGTGGGAGCTAGGGGTGGGTTGGGGTGGAGGCTCTTAGCACAGAAGTGGGAGCTAGGGGTGGGTTGGTGTGAAGGCTCTTAGCACAGAAGTGGGAGCTAGGGGTGGGTTGGGGTGGAGGCGCTTAGCACAGAAGTGGGAGCTAGGGGTGGCTTGGTGTGGAGGCTCTTAGCACAAAAGTGGGAGCTAGGGGTGAGTTGGGGTGGAGGCGCTTAGCACAGAAGTGGGAGCTAGGGGTGGGTTGGGGTGGAGGCGCTTAGCACAGAAGTGGGAGCTAGGGGTGGGTTGGTGTGGAGGCTCTTAGCACAGAAGTGGGAGCTAGGGGTGGGTTGGTGTGGATGCGCTTAGCACAGAAGTGGGAGCTAGGGGTGGGTTGGGGTGGAGGCTCTTAGCACAGAAGTGGGAGCTAGGGGTGGGTTGTGGTGGAGGCTCTTAGCACAGAAGTGGGAGCTAGGGGTGGGTTGTGGTGGAGGGGCTTAGCACAGGAGTGGGAGCTAGGGGTGGGTCGGGGTGCAGGCGCTTAGCACAGAAGTGGGAGCTAGCGGTGGGTTGGGGTGGAGGCTCTTAGCACAGAAGTGGGAGCTAGGGGTGGGTTGGGGTGGAGACGCTTAGCACAGAAGTGGGAGCTAGGGGTGGGTTGGGGTGGAGGCTCTTAGCACAGAAGTGGGAGCTAGGGGTGGGTTGTGGTGGAGGCTCTTAGCACAGAAGTGGGAGCTAGGGGTGGGTTGTGGTGGAGGGGCTTAGCACAGGAGTGGGAGCTAGGGGTGGGTCGGGGTGCAGGCGCTTAGCACAGAAGTGGGAGCTAGCGGTGGGTTGGGGTGGAGGCTCTTAGCACAGAAGTGGGAGCTAGGGGTGGGTTGGGGTGGAGACGCTTAGCACAGAAGTGGGAGCTAGGGGTGGGTTGGGGTGGAGGCTCTTAGCACAGAAGTGGGAGCCAGGGGTGGGTCGGGGTGGAGGCTCTTAGCACAGAAGTGGGAGCTAGGGGTGGGTTGGGGTGGAGGCTCTTAGCACAGAAGTGGGAGCTAGGGGTGGGTTGGAGTGGAGGCTCTTAGCACAGAAGTGGGAGCTAGGGGTGGGTTGGGGTGGAGACGCTTAGCACAGAAGTGGGAGCTAGGGGTGGGTTGGTGTAGAGGCTCTTAGCACAGAAGTGGGAGCTAGGGGTGGGTTGGGGTGGAGGCTCTTAGCACAGAAGTGGGAGCTAGGGGTGAGTTGGGGTGGAGGCTCTTAGCACAGAAGTGGGAGCTAGGGGTGGGTTGGAGTGGAGGCTCTTAGCACAGAAGTGGGAGCTAGGGGTGGGTTCGGGTGGAGGCTCTTAGCACAGAAGTGGGAGCTAGAGGTGGGTTGGGGTGGAGGCGCTTAGCCCAGAAGTGGGAGCTAGGGGTGGGTTGTGATGGAGGCTTTTGGCACAGAAGTGGGAGCTAGGGGAGAGTGGGAGGTAAGGGTGGATGGTGGTGCGCGCCTTAATACAGGAGTGGGAGATAGGGATTTAGGGGTGGACAGGGTGGGGGGTCTTAGCACAGGACTGGGAGGTAGGGGTGGATTCTGGTGGGGGCCTTAGTACAGGAGTGGGGGGGGGTGGGGGTTGATGGTGTGGGGGTCTTAGTACAGAAGTGGGAGGTAGAGGTGGATGGTGAGGAACTTAGTACAGGAGTGGGAGAAAGAGGTGGATGATGGTGGGGGGGGGCCTTAGTGCAGGAGTCAGAGGTAAGGGTGAATGGTGGTGGGGGGGGGGCCTTAGTACAGGAGTGGGAGGTAGGGGTGGATGTTGGTAGTGGGAGGGCCTTAGTACAGGAGTGGAAGGTATGGGTCGATGGTGGTGGGGGGCCTTAGTACGTGAGTGGGAGGTATGGGTGGATGGTGGTGGGGGGCCTTAGTACAGGAGGGGGAGGTATGGGTGGATGGTGGTGGGGGCCTTAGTACAGGAGTGGGAGGTATGGGTGGATGGTGGTGGGGGGCCTTAGTACAGGAGGGGGAGGTATGGGTGGATGGGGGGGGCCTTAGTACAGGAGTGAGAGGTAGGGGTTGATGGTGGTGGGGGGCTTAGTTCAGGAGTGGGGGGAGACGGGGGTAGATGGTGGGGGAGGCCTTAGTACAGAAGTGGGAGGTAGACGTGGATGGTGGTGGGGGCCTTAGTACAGGAGTGGGAGATAGGGATTTAGGGGTGGACAGGGTGGGGGGTCTTAGCACAGGACTGGGAGGTAGGGGTGGATTCTGGTGGGGGCCTTAGTACAGGAGTGGGGGGGGTGGGGGTTGATGGTGTGGGGGTCTTAGTACAGAAGTGGGAGGTAGAGGTGGATGGTGGGGGGCTTAGTACAGGAGTGGGAGAAAGAGGTGGATGATGGTGGGGGGGGGGCCTTAGTACAGGAGTGAGAGGTAGGGGTGAATGGTGGTGGGGGGCCTTAGTACAGGAGTGGGAGGTAGGGGTGGATGTTGGTAGTGGGAGGGCCTTAGTACAGGAGTGGAAGGTAGGTGTTGATAGTGGGGGGGGGGCTTAGTACAGGAGTGGGAGGTAGGGGTGGATGGTGGGGGGGCCTTAGTACAGGAGTGAGAGGTAGGGGTGAATGGTGGTGGGGGGGGCCTTAGTACAGGAGTGGGAGGTATGGGTCGATGGTGGTGGGGGGGCCTTAGTACGTGAGTGGGAGGTATGGGTGGATGGTGGTGGGGGGCCTTAGTACAGGAGTGGGAGGTATGGGTGGATGGTGGAGGGGGGCCTTAGTACAGGAGGGGGAGGTATGGGTGGATGGGGGGGGGCCTTAGTACAGGAGTGAGAGGTAAGTGTAGATGGTGGGGGAGGCCTTAGTACAGAAGTGGGAGGTAGACGTGGATGGTGGTGGGGGGCCTTAGTACAGGAGGGGGAGGTATGGGTGGATGGGGGGGGGGCCTTAGTACAGGAGTGAGAGGTAAGTGTAGATGGTGGGGGAGGCCTTAGTACAGAAGTGGGAGGTAGACGTGGATGGTGGTGGGGGCCTTAGTACAGGAGGGGGAGGTATGGGTGGATGGGGGGGGGGCTTAGTACAGGAGTGAGAGGTAAGTGTAGATGGTGGGGGAGGCCTTAGTACAGAAGTGGGAGGTAGACGTGGATGGTGGTGGGGGCCTTAGTACAGGAGGGGGAGGTATGGGTGGATGGGGGGGGCCTTAGTACAGGAGTGAGAGGTAGACGTGGATGGTGGTGGTGGGGGGGTCTTAGCACAGGACTGGGAGGTAAGGGTGGATTCTGGTGGGGGGCCTTAATACAGGAGTGGGGGGGGACGGGGGTTGATGGTGTGGGGGTCTTAGTACAGAAGTGGGAGGTAGAGGTGGATGGTGGGGGGCTTAGTACAGGAGTGGGAGAAAGAGGTGGATGATGGTGGGGGGGGCCTTAGTACAGGAGTGAGAGGTAGGGGTGAATGGTGGTGGGGGGCCTTAGTACAGGAGGGGGAGGTATGGGTGGATGGGGGGGGGCCTTAGTACAGGAATGGAAGGTAGGTGTTGATAGTGGGGTGGGGGCTTAGTACATGAGTGGGAGGTAGGGGTGGATGTTGGTGGTGGGAGGGCCTTAGTACAGGAATGGAAGGTAGGTGTTGATAGTGGGGTGGGGGCTTAGTACATGAGTGGGAGGTAGGGGTGGATGGTGGTAGGGGGTCTTGGCACAGGACTGGGATGTAGGGGTGGATTCTGGTGGGGGGCCTCAGCACAACAATAATAACATTTCCTTCCGAGTTATAGGGAACAGCAAGTTATCATGCATGCCTTGAAGCATATTGGTAGATGAAGAAAACACACTGGATTCGGAGTTTCCATACAATGGGCAGGTGCGTGTTTCTCATTGCGTGTCTAATTGATTTTCAGACACATGATTGAAAGTCTCCTGCGCCAGGTGCAGTCGAACGAGCGAGACGAGGGCCGTGTGTGGAAGAACATGCTGGCAAAGTCAGAACAAAACTTCTTCATATTATAGTTATTATTACTAAATTTTGCGAAATATGATGGCTTAGAAGATATTACGTGAGCTGTTATGGTATTAATACTCTCTACCGTAGTATTGCGATGGTAAGAAATTTCATTTGTTATATTATTATTATTATTATTATTATTATTATTATTATTATTATTATTATTATTGTAATGATCCATTTGGGACAAATGCAATGGTACAGTTAGAATGCATTATTTGCATCGTGATATTATGCCTCCTATTGTGCTCAATATATAAGCGAGGGTCGAGTTGGGCAGGTTATGCTGCGAACGCTATAGTATGAAGGGGCTAACTGCGTTATTACCAATATTATGTCAATTCAAACTAATGTCATTATGACATCGTTTACGGATATTTCTTTTGATCGTTTGATGGAATAGTTCTAATTATAAGTATTTCATAGCAGCGGTTCTCGTATTGTGAACTAATGGTCATTATGTTGTAATTGTCTAAGTCGGCAAAAACATAAAGAAAGGAACTATTTCATTGTTGCTTCAGGTGCAGTGCCTTCGAGATGAGTCTGTTTGCTGACTTCGTTAAGGTGGCTTATCAATTTGAATTCTACGAAATAGGTGATGAACTGTAATGTAATGGAAGCTAAACATTGATCCCCCCCGCCCCCGGCTTTCATTTAAGTCCATCTGTATGAATGTTGCGATTTTGATATATTTATGTTAATTATATTAACAATTCACATATTATATTAACAATATGCCTGACCATAGCGACCCACATATTGTTATTATATCAGGACCTAAATGTGTGTTTATGCTCGGTGTCATTAACTGTATGTACAGAAATAATTATTTTTAAATATATAATAAATTTAAGAGCTTCCACAGCACATGGTTTATCTGTTTTTGTCTTTAGCTGGCAAGTATCATACTCCTGGTTTGTTGGCCTCGGCGCAGGCTCGGGGAAATTTCTGGAATTCCACCATTATAATATAAAGGTATAAAACTACTGATAGCTCTCAGGCACTGGGTGTATTTCATTAGTAGCCAGGGTATATCCCCGCCGCACACCGATTACGCACATCCTACCGACACTTTCACCCGGGTCGGGTGCGTAGAACACCCGGGTCGGGTGCGTAGAACATTCATTCGACGTGCCGATTGTGTCCTTTTCAAAACAGAACAGGGCATTCCGGAGATGGCGGCTGATGGACTAGTGACAGACTGGTTTCATTGCCTCTAAATAGCACGGAGATGACTGGTGTGAACATTAATCTATGACCTATTACCTATCGGCACACCCATAAGAGGCATACCCCATCCCAAAGAAATGCGGACTTGATTGAATGGCCGGAAAACGTTATTTGAATAGCTTGACGAAACCGAAAGTGTTCTATTAAGCGTGCAAAATTAGCAAATATAGGTCTAGGTCACCCACTTTGTCCTGTCTTTATCAAACATGGCCACTGTTTGAAGGTCGTTACTCCAACGAGCATGCGCGGCAGACACGTAGGGTCTTCTATTATCGCCCAGACACGCTGACGTTTGACGTATTTCTTTGCCCGTGAGTGCTCAGCATGTTTCTTTTGTAGGTATGCTATTCTCTATTCGTTGTGGACGTATGACATTTGGTCAAAAAAGCAGGAGAGGACAGACGTTGATGGGTAAATTGCCCCTCCTTTACAGAAAATGCGATGGTAGGGTAGGCCTTCCAATTGCATCTCCTCCCCCACCCCTTCACTCATTCTTGACTTTTATGCTCCGTAACCCCCTAAAACACAGATGAACAAAGCGTCATAGTTTAGTTGTTTGAAGGCCCACACCTGCCATTTACACCACTCCCCCCACCCAGTCGCCCCGCCTCTCAATAACACACATTTTACTATTGATTCGGCCTTTCACAGATTAACCTTGGCTGGACATATACTTCAAAATGACCTGGTCTGTAGCTTAACAAAAATGGTCTTGGCGAATTAACCGGTATAATGCCGAGAGCTGACGAGGAGGGGCAGGGGCTACGGACTATGGGAGAGAGGGGTGGGGTGGGGGCGGGGGGGGGGGCACTTTAAACACTTTGACACACAAAGGATGTACTGTATTTGTGCGCATGGTTTATAGGTAGTTGACGTACAGCTCGGTTAAGGCCACGGGATTATGGCCATTTTACCTCAGTCTGTTCTTTCGGCGTCGCGCCCTTCTTTGTCCCTTTAGATGAGGTCACTTCACACTTTCTGTGTGGCTGACATTTGGCGGCTTTTGATGGCTGTACCGAGCCCCGCCATTATGGTACCATTGTCCGTGACATAGCCATATATGGGGCTGCAGGTCACGTGCTGCTCGCTAAGGCCACCTTTGTGCTGTTCAAAGCTAGAAATGGGACCAAGAATAATAAAACTCTCAGGACAAGGTAATCGGGTGAAGCATGGCTACAGATTAAGGTATCGGGGCGCGAACCCATGACCTGCTGGTCTGCAGCTCAACCCGCATAGCGGCTGACCTGGGGAGGTGCCTTTTGGTCCGTAGATCAATCATCAGTTACGTCTAGAAAACCACGGTCTGGGCCCATCACCTCACCGCACTATCTGGTGCGTGGGGTCTGGGCCCATCACCTCACCGCACTATCTGGTGCGTGGGGTCTGGGCCCATCACCTCACCGCACTATCTGGTGCATGGGGTCTGGGTCCATCACCTCACCGCACTATCTGGTGCATGGGGTCTGGGCCCATCACCTCACCGCACTATCTGGTGCATGGGGTCTGGGCCCATCACCTCACCGCACTATCTGGTGCGTGGGGTCTGGGCCCATCACCTCACCGCACTATCTGGTGCATGGGGTCTGGGCCCAGCACCTCACCGCACTATCTGGTGCATGGGGTCTGGGCCCACCACCTCACGGCACTATCTGGTGCATGGGGTCTGGGCCCAGCACCTCACCGCACTATCTGGTGCGTGGGGTCTTGGTCCATCACCTCACCGCACTATCTGGTGCATGGGGTCTGGGCCCACCACCTCACGGCAATATCTGGTGCATGGGGTCTGGGCCCACCACCTCACCGCACTATCTGGTGCGTGGGGTCTGGGCCCACCACCTCACCGCACTATCTGGTGCATGGGGTCTGGGCCCACCACCTCACCGCACTATCTGGTGCGTGGGGTCTGGGCCCACCACCTCACGGCACTATCTGGTGCATGGGGTCTGGGCCCACCACCTCACCGCACTATCTGGTGCGTGGGGTCTGGGCCCACCACCTCACGGCATTATCTGGTGCATGGGGTCTGGGCCCACCACCTCACGGCACTATCTGGTGCGTGGGGTCTGGGCCCACCACCTCACCGCACTATCTGGTGCGTGGGTTGCATTCCCCTGGCGATTCCGTGAATAATTCGTATGACGTAATAATCATCATGACTCGCATGTCTGCGCGCGGTAACTATGGTTACGTAACAACGCTCCTTACATGAACTGATCAGACGAGGAAAATGGTGTTCCGTTTGTCCAGAAATATAAACATCGATGAATTGTCTCGAAATACAAGGCTTCCAACAGTCCCATCGAACGGATCACATGCATTATGGAGAGATAAATGTCTTATCGGCAAAAATATATTATGATTTCATAGTTAGCAATGCCTGGACCAAAGCAAACAAAAAATAGTTTCACACCCATTCGATTCTTCACGCCCAAACCGCCCAGCTGGCCGGTTCCCAACACTCAAACGTTGACTACAATGAGTGCGAGTCACGCAGTTGCAGCAAGGCACAAGCGTGATGCGCACTCGTCCTCAGAGCACGTGTTTTTTTGTTAGTCCCCAAAAGGCCTAAACCGGAAATAGAACCCGCGAGAACTGTATAGCCCTATCTGCGAACTTGGCTTGACGATGGCCACTCTGCATCTCTTTGTGAATTTGGAAGTGACATCCTAAAGCATTCGAAAGATAATGCGTTGCAATAAAGACAGACAGACAGTCTCACAGAAAAACCGAATACACCGACATAAGACGAAAATCGGAAATTTTCTTCGTAAGAAACCTGCCACACCGACATATGACGTAGATTTTCCGATTCGTCCAAAAAAAAATGGATAAAGAAGGTGGAAACTCTCCGCTCATTGGTGCTCCCACGTCTGCATCAATGTAATGGTGAACAAAATGTGAATGCGACGAAATTAAGGTTTAGAGATCCCTGTCTTTCGCCCACCAGGGTAGTTAGAGCGTCGCCTTTTTCATGTAACGACGCCACTTTTGCTTACAGTCTAGTGGATTGCAGTCTTCCGCATGCCTCTGGGGTTCGTGGATATTCAACCGGAAATAACTCACGTGAGCAATCGGTTGCGCAGCTGCGGTTTAATTTGTCTGGCGAAGGGTACGAAAGCGATCCTTCAGATTGACCATTAGGATCGAGAAGACCACTTGATAATGTAGCCCAAAGTAGGAGTTCTGTCGCGAAGGATCGCTTCGAGATTGTGAGAACCGTTGGAAGTAAAATAAAACGTCCGAGTTGGGAGGGGCTTGGGTTATGTTACGAGTCGATTCAAATAAGGACTTTCTTTTGTGTTTTATTAAAAGGTAGCGGGAATCAAGCCCCCCCCCCCCCCCACCCTCCACACACACCCCCCCCTACAAAGCAATATACTTACATACGCCATCTTAGATTGTTTACATTTTAGAATCACTAAATGTATCTCAAAATTATGATGCATATATGTTTTATATCTGCGAGAGTCCGTAAAGCAACAATTTCAACATAGGCGCGCAGGGATATAAAGCCGGCCACCATCTTCTGCTCCGGTGACCAAATTGCTTCTCTCCGGATAGCCCACAGGCTTTCGGGATTTAAATTCAAGACAGAATATACTTATTTGACATGGGGAAGAGGTTGGTAATACAAAAATAACAGAATATATTGCTTCAAAGTAGGTGTGCCTGCTAGGAAACAGAAGTAATGCTAAACGATCACGGCCAAAGGGCAGACGATGCCTACACCCGCCCATCGCAAACCAGAGGATATTGTATCAGAACGGCTGGTGACCGCTGATTGACTAGTGACAGTTTTGTTGCCTCTAAATGCACCGGACTTGACCAGTGTGAACATTTCATTGGCATACGGCCACTTCATTGGCATAAATTGTACCTTAAACAGTACAATTAAAACTGCTGATGTTAACCCCCAAAAAAGCTTTGCTTCAATTATTTTTGGTTTGTATCTGTCTGTAGTGAAATGATTATCTAAGTAAAAAATACCGCAGATGCCTATCGCATTCCGATAATATTCACCCCAGCCGTACAAATACTACTATATTGCATGGTTGGATTTAATTATCTAAAAATCTAACTTAATGGTAGAACCATTTTTCACCTTGTATTATACCGATGAGACATGATCTCATATTAAAGTAACGTGTGGAATTGATCAGCCTTTTTTAATTCTCTGAAGTGGGGGGAAATCGTGGGTGACTAAATTAAAGCCTACAAAACGCTTAAATCAGTCTATTGTGTGATGTATGAAGCAGCCTGCGACATTGACTAGTGTTCTTACTATTTCTTTGGGATGTTCAATATCTCTGATAACAGAAAAGGTAGCACTGTTTTTGTTTAAACCTAAATCGAGGCTCTTAATTGGCTTTAAGTAAGAAACCCTACCAGGGGCGTAGCCAGGGACTTTAACAATGGTACGCACCTGCTGCACATGAAATAAAAAAAATACTCAGGATTGCACGTACCGGCACAGACTAATGTGTACGCACGTGCGTACGTGCGTACGGCTGGCTGCGCCCCTGCCCACCGAGTGAGATTCGCTGCCGATTAGACATGCGAACAGAGTAACAGAGATAATTAAACAGCGTGCCCGCGCGGTACTAAGCTCTGCCAAGGTTAATAAATGCACATATGGTACATAATCTCCATTTCGCGCAAGTGTCCCTGGCAGCCCGAAGACCAGTGAAGTGCCTCTCCAATTAGTCCTGAGCTGTTACCCCCACACAACAAGGGCCGTTGTCCCACACGGCGCCCTTTAAACAGTACGTACCACACGCACCAGGATATTGTTATTCCCAATCAGGGCCGCTCTATGCGACACGAGCCTTGGCCGCGGCCCCAGCTTATTTGTCACGACAGGCTAACCATATCCCTCCGCCAAGTCAATAACCGCTTATTACAGCAGCTTACTTACCCTGCCCTGCATGGTCATCCGTGATGTTGCTATCCTCGAGCTACTGTCACAGATGTTAGCGCCGCTGCCAGTAGTTTCTTTAGCAAAGACGAAATCTTGCACGTCATGAGAACTTGACTCCCGGCTTCGTTAGCTTTCCGCAATGTCTCGGCTTCCTAGATGTTTTCCATTGTTCGACTGAATATGACATCATTGAGCCGTTTCGAGTTTTTTGTCAGTCTGGCAAACAACTGCAGACGCACATTTATCACGCTACATCGCAGCATAAGAAATTAACTATTTACGACCTATCAGCACGAGTCGTGGATACAGTTCCCTCCGCGATACGACCACTTTAATAAGTGCCACAGTCAATAGGATCATACGGCGACAATAGGTATCATTCAATATGCCATGCAGGCAACGACGATATGGTTAACATCAGTATTGCCAGTTTATTGCAAACTATATTTTATTATTTTCGTATTATTATTATCGCATCAAACCAGGCATAAACCATACAGAACACCCATGATGGTTACATCAATATTAAATATTGCTAGCTCCTTGACGTTGCTGCTCTGTCGTTATTTGGTTGGCATTCATTCGTCTGCATAAGGTGATGGACTTGCATCCTATTTTGATAAGCCAGCCATGCACCCATCGTCCGTATAATATATGGTATAACATATGAGTGGTTATAATTTTGCATGACGTAGTGCACAAGAAAACCATACATTTCCACGCAGAACACATCTTTCGAAAGGAAGAAAGTTGTCTTTTAACGTCATAACCAAATTGTCTATATGAACAGCTGCAATGATACAATGGTAACTGATGGGTAGTTGCATTGTAAATAACTGTGTTACGCATCTAAACGTATTGTACATAGCTGAACACATGTATATTGCCTCCAGGCTGTAGGCTTAATGGTGCACATAACGACTTATTTTCCCGGTGAATTATTATTCACCATGGGCATAACCAGCAGTCCAATGATTGAAACCATGTTTTTGATCTCAAATAACCATAAGCAACAAACATTTACGTGGCAATTTGCGTGGAAATCTTGAATATATAATGAAGTTATATTATTTAATGAGTATCGCACGCTGATAATACGTTAGTGGCAGGGACAACTTATATTTCCATCAGTTCCATGAACCATTAAAGCAATATATTCCGTAATTGTTTGTATCGCCAACCTCTTCTCCATGTCAAATAAGTACATTCTGTCTTGAGTTTAAATCCTAAAAGCCTGCGGGCTATCCGCAGAGAAGCATTTTGGTCAACGGAGCAGAAGTTGGTGGCCGGCTTTATATCCCTACGCGCCTGTTCGCAGTTCGCTATTTTGTGTGTGATGTCGACCGCGGCTCGCTATCACGTCCGCGCGCGATAAAAATAAACCGCGCAGTTTTATGTTGAAATGTTTGTTTTGCAGACTCAAGGAGACATAAAAACATATGGATCATAAATTTTGAGATAATTTAGTCTTGATTCTAAATTGTGAAACATCAAAGATGGCGCATGTAAGCATATTGCTTTAAGATCTACTTCAAACCCTTCCCCGATACACTACTAGGCACCGATGAAACCTACCTCACCCACTCTTATCGGCTAAGCCCATTCCATATGCCCTACCCCGCACCTCACCCTTCTGGCCTGCATATCTCACCTTGGTCCCTCAGCACGTATGGAAGAAGTTGCCTAGCTCTAGGCTTGACGCCATGCTACGGCACAGGGCGTTGGTTCGAGCGCTGCCTGCGGACGGTGGCGGGGGGGAGGGGGGTTTGACATGGGGAGTTGCGAGGCACATTTAAGCGGGCTCCGGGTTTTCCTTTGCCGCTGGAGACAGGGACCCAGGTCCTTGTGTCATTGGGAGCAGCTATGATGAGCCGCGACCGAATCTCACAGCCGTCGAGTTTCCTTGGCCACCATTGGTCGAAGAACGTGCATGTAGCCAACACGCATGCGTGAAACAGTACGATATATCATCTCACAGCGTGGCATATTACGTTGTGTAATAATATAGATATATAAATCAATAGGGTATAGGGATGTATTAACCCGGTGAAGTATAAGAAGACAGCGGTGGCGTGTGGCCCCATTGTTTCACTCTTCGTCATTGAGGCCAGACGACGCACGGACAGTTTGCGATCACCGCCGCTAAGTACGAGGTAAGTCCAGGCCAGCTTTAGTCCCAGTGCACATGACGGTCGTAGGCGTGCAGAATCATATGTTCGTGGTGCATTTTTTTCTCCGTTTGGGGCTAGCGGAACCGGGTAGAACCGGGTGGCCGGTACAGTCCAAATCGATGTTCCTAAGCTGACTGTGTTAGGAAGCATTTTGATTGCGTATTCCGCAGAAGCAGTAAAAAAATGAACATAAACATGCGATCATGGTATAGAAGGGTATTACTAGAGGAATGAACGATATTGTTGACCTGGCGCTGGCCCTTGCATAGTCGGCAGTCAGTTAAATTATTTGCGGCAATTGTTCGGTTTTTTGTGTGTTTTTTTAAGAATTGCCAACTTTTACTTTGCCATATACTCTGGTATGTATGAGTGAAATGATATTGCTAAATATGATTGGAAGAAATCAATATGAAATATTTTACCAGCGAACCAGCCAGTCGAATTCTATGATTCTGGGTTCACTAGGTAACGACTGTCATCGGTCGGAATACACATGCCGGGGTCCCTCGTGATAGAGCGAGGTAACCGCTTCCCACTAGATGGAAGATTCAGTTCGCAATCTGAGCCAGGCTTGTTAAATCTCTGGGGCTTCTCCGGTGATGGGTAGAAGTGGCTTGTTTCGCCTTTAGGGCCACTGAAAAATTGATGTGATAAGAGGAACGCCGAATGTCAGTATCAGTTTCCTGATATTTTGAAGTGGCAACATCTGGTATTAAATCCGTCCACCAACAATGCACCAGGCCTCTACCCCATATCGTACAGTGCAATGTGCATGTTAAACTTATTATTGTCGCACTTATATCATTTTGACTAACGGCGGAGGAACTGTGTTGGAAAAGAAACATAATTCAAATATAAACCGAAATAAATCAGACTAATACCATATTGCCTCCGAATTGATTCGAGAAAGAGGACTCACCCAAAACCTTTGCCAGGAGTAGTGACTAATAAATATTGGCTGCGCGTAGCAGTAATGTGCAATGTTAGGACAACGTTACCTGAAAAATCAGACATCATGAAAATAATATGTAATTGATTGTCTTGTTCAAGCATGCTTACAATTAATTCAGCATATACGCATTGTTTCACTCAGAAGCTACACATTTACTACTGGATCGTATGTCTGACAACGTTATCTAAAAATGTTCGGGCGACGTCAAAAAAAAACATGCATATTCAAGTAGTGACAAAGTTATTGCAACAAAAAATAACGTTATGTCGACGTTGTCATGACGTCCACTTGTTTACTGGGCAGGAACAATGATTTTGTCATGACCTATATTTAAGACCAGTTTCAGTTACAAACGACACCTAATCAACGGTAATTACCCGAACATATTCCTGCGAGCCACGACTCAGGTGAAGGGATGGCGAAAATGAGATGATAATATAGAGTTTTTAGTAAGTCTGTTTGGGCCCCAATTGCAAAACATGTAAGATTTAAAGGAATACGCCTCTGGCGGTAGGAGGTGGTCTGCTCTCATATTTGGCTATTCCCCTACATAACCGGAGTGGTAAAATGTTGGCCATCTCCACGAGACCTATTATTGAAAGCCACGAGACCTATTATTGAAAGCCACGAGACGATAGTGGTCTGCTGTCTTGCCGATCTCCCGGCAGAGGGCGTTACGCTTGCGCCATAGCCCCTCTGCTCCACGTCAAATTTAACCGTCAAAATTATCCTTCATACGCGAACATTGAAACGAATCTAATCGAAGATAAATTTGCATTGTGGCATCAAATACACCACTGTTTAGCATTTACTGGCATTTACTGGTGCCATATCTGACGAATGCATTTGAGTTTGTTTAATTTGAAGCCATGCTACTTTCGAACTATATTTTCGAGTGCGGTCGAGGTCAAAGGCGTGAAGCGTTTTGAAATTTGACCCCGTGTTATTGTGAAATATGTTTTTGCTCAACTCTTCCATTGTGATCATTCGACAACGGAATGTCGATTTTCTTCAAATTCTGCGTCGACAGAAATATTTAATCTAAAAAACCCTCTAAAACGATTCGTGACCCCAGGACCGTTGGGGTCAACCGTGGGGTGGGCGGTGATGTGGGGGTGATGTGAGGAAGGAGCTCCCTCTGCCGGAAGAGTGCTGTCTTGCATGAAACCCTTCATTCCCCAGAAGGCTCTGTTTTCAAGGCTAGGGCTTCATCGCTTCCACGCCGCTTCCACACCGACCGGGATATTTCCTTATCTCACTTGATGTAATAGAAACCGCCCATAACAATGATAAGGCCAATACAGGGGCTGTGGCCTGACCATGAACTATATGGCCCTCGGGCTAAATAGGTTCTGGCCGGTATAGTGGCCATCCATTTGGCTATGTCAACAGTGGCCTTACGCACTGGGTCCAAGCATCATCTTCTTACGCGAGCTGGCAGCATCTAAGAAAACTTAGACTCTAAAGAACGCCTGAAGGGCTGGCGAACGGTGGACAGTTGACAAACTTGGGGGGTGGGGGCAGGGCGTATTTGCATTCGTCGGGATTGGGCTTTTTATTTCACCGTGAACTGGGAATAAGGAAAATAATTCTTCGTGAACTGGGAATGGGGTATTAGCTGCCGTGATCAAGGAATTAATCGGGGACTGGGAATTTGAATATTAAATAACCGTGCATCGGGAAATCGTCAATTTAGTATCGTGTATCCGCCCTTCCAATGCATGCGGAGAGTTCTGCTTTTAATTTATCGTGACCTGGGAATAAAGAAATTTATTCTTCGTGATCTGGGAACACGACCTCCCCCCCTCCCCCCTTGCCCCCCCCCCCCCTCCCCCCAAACTTGACTTTGGCCCTAAAGATTATTGCACAACGCAAAAAGAGAATTTAGGACTGCATAGAGCTATGTGTAGTGGGAGTTGGGATTTAGAAAGATCGAAGCAAAATTTAACGCATTGTGTCCGATAATGTAAGCAATTAAATTGATTAAATTTTAAATGTTGACGTCGCATTCGCTTGGTCATGTGACCATGTCGTGCGGAATGGAGCACGGAAGTAGGCCTACCTAGCGACAGAAAATACCTACGTAGGCCTACGCTGAGGCACAGCCACGGGGAATGACTGTTGACCACTACCACTACAGGGTATGATGCAGTTGGACATGTCGAGTCTGCGTCAATCATCCCGAAGAAGAAACCCGACCGGGGCGTAATGGTCCTATTTGTTCATTTCCTGAACACGTCTAGCGCCGGTTTCAATGGTCTTACGCTATAACCGCCAGGGGGCATCGGTATACGCCATCCCGCCAACATGCGCAACAGTTGGAGGAAACACCTGGCGCCGACATACACCGCCCCCTGGCGCCGACATACACCGCCCCCTGGCGCCGACATACACCGTCTGCTGGCGCCGAAATACACCGCCCCCTGGCGCCGACATACACCGCCCCCTGGCGCCGACATACACCGCCCCCTGGCGCCGAAATACACCGCCCCCTGGCGCCGACATACACAGTACCCTGGCGCCGACATACACCGCCCCCTGGCGCCGACATGCACCGTCCCCTGGCGCCGACTTACACCGCCCCCTGGCGCCGACATACACCGTCCCCTGGCGCCGAAATACACCGCCCCCTGGCGCCGACATACACAGTACCCTGGCGCCGACATACACCGCCCCCTGGCGCCGACATACACCGCCCCCTGGCGCCGACATACACCGTCCCCTGGCGCCGACATACACCGCCCCCTGGCGCCAACATACACCGTCCCCTGGCGCCGAAATACACCGCCCCCTGGCGCCGACATACACAGTACCCTGGCGCCGACATACACCGCCCCCTGGCGCCGACATACACCGTCCCCTGGCGCCGACATACACCGCCCCCTGGCGCCGACTTACACCGCCCCCTGGCGCCGACATACACCGTCCCCTGGCGCCGAAATACACCGCCCCCTGGCGCCGACATACACAGTACCCTGGCGCCGACATACACCGCCCCCTGGCGCCGACATACACCGCCCCCTGGCGCCGACATACACCGTCCCCTGGCGCCGACATACACCGCCCCCTGGCGCCAACATACACCGTCCCCTGGCGCCGAAATACACCGCCCCCTGGCGCCGACATACACAGTACCCTGGCGCCGACATACACCGCCCCCTGGCGCCGACATACACCGCCCCCTGGCGCCGACATACACCGCCCCCTGGCGCCGACATACACCGCCCCCTGGCGCCGACATACACCGCCCCCTGGCGCCGACATACACAGTACCCTGGCGCCGACATACCATGCCCCCTGGCGCCGACATACACCGCCCCCTGGCGCCGACATACACCGTCCCCTGGCGCCGACATACACCGCCCCCTGGCGCCAACATACACCGTCCCCTGGCGCCGAAATACACCGCCCCCTGGCGCCGACATACACAGTACCCTGGCGCCGACATACACCGCCCCCTGGCGCCGACATACACCGCCCCCTGGCGCCGACATACACCGTCCCCTGGCGCCGACATACACCGCCCCCTGGCGCCGACTTACACCGCCCCCTGGCGCCGACATACACCGCCCCCTGGCGCCGACTTACACCGCCCCCTGGCGCCGACATACACCGCCCCCTGGCGCCGACATACACCGCCCCCTGGCGCCGACATACACAGTACCCTGGCGCCGACATACACCGCCCCCTGGCGCCGACATACACCGCCCCCTGGCGCCGACATACACCGTCCCCTGGCGCCGACATACACCGCCCCCTGGCGCCAACATACACCGTCCCCTGGCGCCGAAATACACCGCCCCCTGGCGCCGACATACACAGTACCCTGGCGCCGACATACACCGCCCCCTGGCGCCGACATACACCGCCCCCTGGCGCCGACATACACCGTCCCCTGGCGCCGACATACACCGCCCCCTGGCGCCGACTTACACCGCCCCCTGGCGCCGACATACACCGTCCCCTGGCGCCGAAATACACCGCCCCCTGGCGCCGACATACACAGTACCCTGGCGCCGACATACACCGCCCCCTGGCGCCGACATACACCGCCCCCTGGCGCCGACATACACCGTCCCCTGGCGCCGACATACACCGCCCCCTGGCGCCAACATACACCGTCCCCTGGCGCCGAAATACACCGCCCCCTGGCGCCGACATACACAGTACCCTGGCAACGACATACACCGCCCCCTGGCGCCGACATACACCGCCCCCTGGCGCCGACATACACCGTCCCCTGGCGCCGACATACACCGCCCCCTGGCGCCGACTTACACCGCCCCCTGGCGCCGACATACACCGTCCCCTGGCGCCGAAATACACCGCCCCCTGGCGCCGACATACACAGTACCCTGGCGCCGACATACACCGCCCCCTGGCGCCGACATACACCGCCCCCTGGCGCCGACATACACCGTCCCCTGGCGCCGACATACACCGCCCCCTGGCGCCGACATACACCGCCCTCTGGCGCCAACATACACCGCTCCCTGGCGCCGACATACACAGTACCCTGGCGCCGACATACACCGCCCCCTGGCGCCGACATACACCGTCCCCTGGCGCCGACATACACCGTCCCTTAGCGCCAACATACACCGCCCCCTGGCGCCGACATAAACCGCCCTCTGGCGCCGACATACACCGTCCCCTGGCGCCGACATACACTGTACCCTGGCGCCGACATACACCGCCCCCTGGCGCCGACATACACCGCCCCCTGGCGCCGAAATACACCGTCCCCTGAAATACACCGCCCCCTGGCGCCGAACTTACACCGCCCCCTGGCGCCGACATACACCGTCCCCTGGCGCCGACATACACCGTCCCCTGGCGCCGACATACACCGCCCCCTGGCGCCGACATACACTCCCCCCTCTCGCCGACATACACCGTCCCCTGGCGCCGACATACACCGTCCCCTGAAATACACCGCCCCCTGGCGCCGACATACACCGCCCCCTGGCGCCGACATACACCCGACATACGCGCCTTCATTATTGTGCTCCAAATGACACTCATTCTAACTTGTAGATAACTCCTGAGAAGGCATAATTAATGCCGGATGGTGGACAAAGTTAAAAAAGGCATGTTTTCTGCGCCAAAAGAAGCCCCACTGGTCACGCTAACTCACCCAGAAAGGTGAGTGAGGGATGACGGAAGCGCCGCAACCGTGGAGATTATTCTATATTCAAGTCGGATGTCTGCTGGAGCCCGCGTGGGAGTCTTGAAATTTGAAATAGCCGTAGCCTGTCGTTTGCATCGCTAGATATAGTTGCGGTGACATTCACCATCATTTTATAGCCTATAGTGTACTGGATGGAGCCAGCACTGGTCGCCCGGTCAGTATAAGCTGTCACCAGATGTATCACTGATCCGATTTTGAATATTTTGAACGACATCAGTTTTTATAAACGAGATAGATTATATCCATAGCCAGTCAGCCTTCCTGGGTCATACACTGCAACGTCGACCACGTGTCGATAAAGGCACCCACTGAATCTAGCACAAGATGTAGTGCCGCCCCCTAGTGAGCCATTTCGCAGTCAACTGATGAACTGCATTTCCATCTATAGTGAGGTAACAGTATTGACTCGGTATGACGAGAAGATACCGTCTGCTGCAGACAGGTGTCGAGCCTTGTCCATACCAGCCGGTATGTTTTCTAGTTTAACTGAGGTCAAAGACGTGAAATCGGTTTTCGCTTAACTCTTCCATTGTGATATCGCGACAACGAAATGCCTACATTTATCAAATTCTGCGTCGAAAGAAAGAAAGTCAACCTAAACAATCATTTAAAAGCATTCGTGACCCCAGCACCGTAGAGGTGAACAATGCATGAGGTTGGCGGTTACTTGGGGCGGAAGTGATGTGAGGAACGAACTCCCACTGCTGGCAGAGTGTGAGTGTTGAATATGCCTCCCTCGAGACGCGTCTCTTAGGTCGTGTTTCATAGCGATAAGACCATGACACTCACCCCTCCTCATTTAAACGAAAGCCATATATCATTACTGGTGAAAGTTGGATGCCACAGCAGACGCCAGTGGAGATGGTCCTTCTGAAAACTCTCTTAATCTGACGGGAAGGCGAGACCCCCGCGTATCCAATGGGGGTTCAGTGATCTAAGCGAACCTCAACTTCAGCTTACAGCCCCCCCCCCCCCCCTCGCCCTATCCCCAATGAAGACATGGGATGCCGCAACGTCTTGTCACGCTATTGGCTGGGTACCTGGTAGCTGACAAACCGGTTTTGCTATCCTTCTTTTAGTCGGAGAGAGACCTAGCTGCAGTGGCTAGTATTACACACGATATGCCACCTGCCAACAGCTGTCATGCTAAACTTCACGTGCGTGATATAACCACCATGCCAACAGCTGTCATGCTAAACTTCACGTGCGTGATATAACCACCATGCCAACAGCTGTCATGCTAAACTTCACGTGCGTGATATAACCACCATGCCAACAGCTGTCATGGTAAACTTCACGTGCGTGATATAACCACCATGCCAACAGCTGTCATGCTAAACTTCACGTGCGTGATATAACCACCATGCCAACAGCTGTCATGCTAAACTTCACGTGCGTGATATAACCACCATGCCAACAGCTGTCATGCTAAACTTCACGTGCGTGATATAACCACCATGCCAACAGCTGTCATGGTAAACTTCACGTGCGTGATATAACCACCATGCCAGCAGCTGTGACTATATAACACGTGCGTGATATAACCACCATACCGGCAGCTGTGACTATATAACACGTGCGTGAGATAATCACTCTGCCGGTAGCTGTGATTATATATCACGTGCGTGATAAAACCACCATACCGGCAGCTGTGATTATATAACACGTGCGTGATAAAACCACCATACCGGCAGCTGTGATTATATAACACGTGCTTGAGATAATCACTCTTCCCGCAGCTGTGACTATATAAGACGTGCGTGATATAACCACCGTGCCGGCAGCTGTGATTAAAACGCTCACGAGAGGTCAGATAATCACCTGCTCGTAACGTAATATCAGTGAGTCACAGTAACCTCTTTTAAGACAATATACGGTTGACCGGTGTAATACCATTAGTCGTTTATCTGGATAAAATGAACCTAGAGTAAATGTTTATGTTACTCATACAGCAATATTTTCACTGAGAAACTTTTTAAAAAAATGAATGAGAATGATGTGTATAGAGTCTTACTGTATGCGAACACACTTATTGTACGCAATAAATAACGGGCCATGTCGTTCAGTTACTTTCGCCCGACTGAAGCGTCACGTGTGGAAAAGGGGAGACAGGTGTACTGCGTCGTCAGCATGCGGGGCAACGCTGCCATGTAAAGTTGCTGTGTGAGCAGCTTCTAGGTTATCAGCGACACCCCCCCCCCCCCCGCCCACCCCTTCCCTACCGTCGTCACTCACCATCAGCCCCTTCCCAGCCCCCTCCCCACCACCCCCCACCCCCCGTGTCGATTATTCCTGTCTCAGCAGGGCACCGGCGGAAACATCTCGTCGTGAAAAAGAAACCTTACCTACCCATAATGCACCACTATGGTCATTTCCGGACGACGTGCCGCGCCGGTGTCACCGACCGCGCGGCATTACCGCGAGGGGGAGCCACTGCCACTGCGCGGACGCCGCGGCCACCAGAGACGGGTGAGGGACCAGTCCCTCCACTTCTCCCAACACGGCCAGTGCTAACGAGATGCTTCACTAGTTACCCCGCAAAGGTGGTGCGTGAATGTTATCAAAGATATTAGTACACCAAGATAGGTCATACGGCAAAAGCCCACTGTAAAATGTGTAATGCGGCGAGTAGTGGCGCCGCTATGCGGCGAGCGCGTAACGTTCGGCTGCCACTGCGCTGACGATAACGCACACTGCGTGATAAGCGGCGCCCTGTGAACTACAAATTGGATTTTAGCGCTATTAATTCGGGTCATATAAAGCCAAATGCTTATAAACATAAAAAAAATTTACTCGACAAGCGTTCAGTAAAAATGCAAACAAAGGCTTTGCTTTTCCCCCGGTTTTGGCTAGCTTTGTCAAATGTAACCAGACCCAGGTGGCCGGACACCCAGGCCAAGGCAGTAGGTTCATAGGCATATATGATCTGAGTTCACCCATTTTTTATTCAAACCCCAGGACATTGATTAGGACAGCTCATTACACATTCGTTTGGCATTAGCCGGCACTTAGAGCTTGTTGTCTTCTGGTAATTGTTGAGTAATAGATAGTGGCAACGATAGATCTTTGACTTGGTTTCTCACATGAGCCGCCTGCTTCGATGTGGGCGATAATAGAGAATTATCAGAAATTGTGGTGGTGATAAACGATGCACGATATCAATGACTGATAAATTAAAGCGAGAAGCCGGTCTTACCTTTCCTTTTCCTTGGGGAATCTGAAAAATGGCTTTCCTGGACACTTCTTTCGTGAATTCGCGCAATTTACGGCAGAACAAACTTGAAGTTGATGCCTGTCGACGGCGGTTCTGTGCAACACTACGCGCTCACCGCTTGGCGGCGCCACCGGAGAACGATTACAAGGAAATTGCCGTATGACCTATCTTGGTGTACTAATATCTTTGATGTTAAAACTCGATGCCTAAGGGCAGATCATGACAAGACTTTGTTTCTTTTTATAATTGTTTAATCCCTAATAATTCAAGAACGAAAGCCGAGTGAGATATTGTTGCAGAATGACCTTCCTCCTCAAACCTCACCGCAAACTGAACCATTGTCACCAATTTTAACGGCTTGGCCTGAAACTTCAATAATTTGTGTCGAAGTGAAAAAGATATATTTGTTTCCTTGAAAGTTACTTTTCTGGAATAATATCAAGGCTTCTCACCGTAGGTTTTTCTGACTCAAAATATGGTGTCTTTAGCTATTTCCATGTGAGCAGTGAAGATAATAATTATTTTATTTCAACATGGTACAAACCACAGGCACAGTAAATCAGTGGAGGGCGAAGGCCGTGGGGGGGGGGGGGGGTGGGTAGGGGGCCCCACAACGCATACTAAACACCCAAGGTGTCCACACAAGGTGGCTTCAACCCCCAATATCGCACCTTTACCGCGTTTGACGGGCCCCATAAATGCCTAAGTCCGATTTCTAAGTAATTTATTTATTTTATCAATAAGTAACCGAGACCTGTACTGCCGTGTAGTCGCGACAAATAAAGAATTATGCAATGACAACAACCAACTCCGGAACAGATTGAGCAAAAATGGCTGACATCGCGAGAATTCGCCTGCGAGATCTCAGGCACAGTGCGCGAGAGCGCGAGAGCAGAAATAGTTCTTTGTTAACAAGTTTAAGCAATAATGACCTGACAGACTTAATAGTGACCATTGACGGCAGGAGAGAAAGGCACTTGTACCGGACACCAGGGCCACTCATCATATGCACTAGCCGTCCGCGCGCAAACTTGCAGGTATAGCCTCGTTCTCGCGTGGGAATTCCCAACATGTGAATAAGGCGAATAGGCAGCAGATTGACACGAAATGGTTATTGCAGTAGCAAACCAATATTCTGCCCATTCACTGTTTTTTGTGTCAATGGCCTTCTTTCCAGAAAGTTGGAATATCCACTATGATGCATACAAGTTTATTGTATTGTTGCTGATAACTGTTCATATTGAAACAAGACAATGCAATGGAGTTGGGTGACACACAACCCAATCGCAGCTGTTGTCAAGGCGCAAACCCATTACCTGGTGAACTCTTGAACTGCCAGGATATATTACAGAATATATCCGGATTTACATGGCCATAAAAGAGTCAAAGGAAGAAACCATATTCCCCCAAAGCACCTAACTGAGTATGTACATGCGACTTGATCAGAATATAAACCTGAAAAACTGGATATCGAAGTGACCTTTGCTTGTTCGGTAATGGGAAAGGTTTCTGAATCTAATAAAATAAGAACCACCTGCTCAGTTTGACACTCGCAGGCTTCCGTTATGCTACCTTTTAACACAGCATATATGAAAGTGTAGCCAGTGTCGCCATCTACCGCCGGTTCTTGCGTCTATAAGATGTAGCCCTTCCAGACCTAGCGTCGCTTACTATGCTGGCAGAAAGCCGGCCCCTAGCTGGTTTAGATGCGTCCGCATTTCACTTTTTGCCTTTAGCGATCCACTCTCTGCCTCCAACTCACCCCAGCTAGAGCTCCATTATATCTCTGTTGTCGCCTACTGCCTCAATGCATTTTCACACTCGCTCGCCAGGGCGGCGCTGCGCAAATTGAAGGAATTGCCGCGCATTTCTACAAATTAGTGCCGGGGGACCAGCCTGAGCCTAATAACACACGCTATTAGATGATGAAAATAAAAAAGAGTTCAGTCGCAATTATCACTTTCTCGAAAGGTTACAATATGCTTTTTGCTGTATTCAATACACAGAGCTCGTAATTTTTCTTTATCCTTGAAAATTATAACGTTGCAAGAAAATACAGCTGATTTGACTGTTTTCAAGAATCCTAAAATTTGCCCCCCGGCCCATAGCAGCGTTAAAAGCGGAGACTTTTTTAGCGCTCGAGCTGACATAAGCCGAAGCCCGTATGGAGTCTGGGATATGGAACGGACGTGGCTGGTGATGGTAGAGAGTGGCCAGCGCTGGGTATAAAGACGTACGTGTCGCTGTTACCATGATCACTGGAGGGTGGTGGGTGGGTGGCGCGGCAAGGCGCAGCAGCCCTCACGTTTTGACTGGTGGGTGGCGGGGAGTGGTGGTGGGTAGAGCGGCAACACCAACGTTTTCGATATCCCTGTAATATGCCCACCACACGTAAGCGGACATTCACACACACACAGGGCAGATTCAGCTTATAACCCACGCACAGGGCAGACTCAGCTTACAACCCAGACACAGGGTAAACTCAGCTTATAACCCACGCACAGGGTAGACTCAGATTATAACCCACGCACAGGGTAGACTCAGATTATAACCCACGCACAGGGCAGACTCAGCTTACAACCCACACACAGGGTAGACTCAGCTTATAACCCACGCACAGGGCAGACTCAGCTTACAACCCACGCACAGGGCAGACTCAGCTTACAACCCACACACAGGGCAGATTCAGCTTATAACCCACGCACAGGGCAGACTCAGCTTACAACCCACACACAGGGTAGACTCAGCTTATAACCCACGCACAGGGTAGACTCAGATTATAACCCACGCACAGGGTAGACTCAGATTATAACCCACGCACAGGGCAGACTCAGCTTACAACCCACGCACAGGGCAGACTCAGCTTACAACCCACACACAGGGCAGATTCAGCTTACAACCCACACACAGGGCAGACTCAGCTTACAACCCACGCACAGGGCAGACTCAGCTTACAACCCACACACAGGGCAGACTCAGCTTATAACCCACGCACAGGGCAGACTCAGCTTACAACCCACGCACAGGGCAGACTCAGCTTACAACCCACGCACAGGGCAGACTCAGCTTACAAGCCACACACAGGGCAGACTCAGCTTACAACCCACGCACAGGGCAGACTCAGCTTACAACCCACACACAGGGCAGACTCAGCTTACAACCCACGCACAGGGCAGACTCAGCTTACAACCCACGCACAGGGCAGACTCAGCTTACAACCCACCATGTTCTCCCGTGGTGTGACCGATGTTGTTCTGCCGTGGTCTGACCGATGTTGTTCTGCCGTGGGTGTGACCGATGTTGTTCTGCCGTGGGTGTGACCGATGTTGTTCTGCCGTGGGTGTGACCGATGTTGTTCCGCCGCGGGTGGGACCGATGTTGTTCTGCTGTGGGTGGGGCCGTTGTTGTTCTGCTGTGGGTGGGGCCGTTGTTGTTCTGCTGTGCGTGGGGCCGATGTTATTCTGCCGCGGGTGGGGCTGATGTTGTTCTGCTGTGGGTGGGGCCGATGTTGTTCTGCTGTGGATGGGGCCGATGTTGTTCTGTTGTTGCACCTAGCGCCGACATACACCGCCCCCTGGCGCCGACATACACCGCCCCCTGGCGCCGACATACACCATCACCTGGCGCCGACATACACCGTCCCCTGGCGCCGACATTCACCGCCCCCTGGCGCCGACATACACCGCCCCCTGGCGCCGACATACACCGTCCCTGGCGCCGACATACACCGTCCCCTGGCGCCGACATACACCGTCCCCTGAAATACACCGCCCCCTGGCGCCGACATACACCGCCCCCTGGCGCCGACATACACCCGACATACGCGCCTTCATTATTGTGCTCCAAATGACACTCATTCTAACTTGTAGATAACTCCTGAGAAGGCATAATTAATGCCGGATGGTGGACAAAGTTTAAAAGGCATGTTTTCTGCGCCAAAAGAAGCCCCACTGGTCACGCTAACTCACCCAGAAAGGTGAGTGAGGGATGACGGAAGCGCCGCAGCCGTGGAGATTATTCTATATTCAAGTCGGATGTCTGCTGGAGCCCGCGTGGGAGTCTTGAAATTTGAAATACCCGTAGCCTGTCGTTTGCATCGCTAGATATAGTTGCGGTGACATTCACCATCATTTTATAGCCTATAGTGTACTGGATGGAGCCAGCACTGGTCGCCCGGTCAGTATAAGCTGTCACCAGATGTATCACTGATCCGATTTTGAATATTTTGAACGACATCAGTTTCTTAAACGAGATAGATTATATCCATAGCCAGCCAGCCTTCCTGGGTCATACACTGCAACGTCGACCACGTGTCGATAAAGGCACCCACTGAATCTAGCACAAGATGTAGTGCCGCCCCCTAGTGAGCCATTTCGCAGTCAACTGATGAACTGCATTTCCATCTATAGTGAGGTAACAGTATTGACTCGGTATGACGAGAAGATACCGTCTGCTGCAGACAGGTGTCGAGCCTTGTCCATACCAGCCGGTATGTTTTCTAGTTTAACTGAGGTCAAAGACGTGAAATCGGTTTTCGCTTAACTCTTCCATTGTGATATCGCGACAACGAAATGCCTACATTTATCCAATTCTGCGTCGAAAGAAAGAAAGTCAACCTAAACAATCATTTAAAAGCATTCGTGACCCTAGCACCGTAGAGGTGAACCATGCATGAGGTTGGCGGTTACTTGGGGCGGAAGTGATGTGAGGAACGAACTCCCACTGCTGGCAGAGTGTGAGTGTTGAATATGCCTCCCTCGAGACGCGTCTCTTAGGTCGTGTTTCATAGCGATAAGACCATGACACTCACCCCTCCTCATTTAAACGAAAGCCAAATATCATTACTGGTGAAAGTTGGATGCCACAGCAGACGCCAGTGGAGATGGTCCTTCTGAAAACTCTCTTAATCTGACGGGAAGGCGAGACCCCCGCGTATCCAATGGGGGTTCAGTGATCTAAGCGAACCTCAACTTCAGCTTACAGCCCCCCCCCCCCCTCGCCCTATCCCCAATGAAGACATGGGATGCCGCAACGTCTTGTCACGCTATTGGCTGGGTACCTGGTAGCTGACAAACCGGTTTTGCTATCCTTCTTTTAGTCGGAGAGAGACCTAGCTGCAGTGGCTAGCATTACACACGATATGCCACCTGCCAACAGCTGTCATGCTAAACTTCACGTGCGTGATATAACCACCATGCCAACAGCTGTCATGCTAAACTTCACGTGCGTGATATAACCACCATGCCAACAGCTGTCATGCTAAACTTCACGTGCGTGATATAACCACCATGCCAACAGCTGTCATGGTAAACTTCACGTGCGTGATATAACCACCATGCCAGCAGCTGTGACTATATAACACGTGCGTGATATAACCACCATACCGGCAGCTGTGACTATATAACACGTGCGTGAGATAATCACTCTGCCGGTAGCTGTGATTATATATCACGTGCGTGATAAAACCACCATACCGGCAGCTGTGATTATATAACACGTGCGTGATAAAACCACCATACCGGCAGCTGTGATTATATAACACGTGCTTGAGATAATCACTCTTCCCGCAGCTGTGACTATATAACACGTGCGTGATATAACCACCGTGCCGGCAGCTGTGATTAAAACGCTCACGAGAGGTCAGATAATCACCTGCTCGTAACGTAATATCAGTGAGTCACAGTAACCTCTTTTAAGACAATATACGGTTGACCGGTGTAATACCATTAGTCGTTTATCTGGATAAAATGAACCTAGAGTAAATGTTTATGTTACTCATACAGCAATATTTTCACTGAGAAACTTTTAAAACAATGAATGAGAATGATGTGTATAGAGTCTTACTGTATGCGAACACACTTATTGTACGCAATAAATAACGGGCCATGTCGTTCAGTTACTTTCGCCCGACTGACGCGTCACGTGTGGAAAAGGGGAGACAGGTGTACTGCGTCGTCAGCATGCGGGGCAACGCTGCCATGTAAAGTTGCTGTGTGAGCAGCTTCTGGGTTATCAGCGACATCCCCCCGCCCACCCCTTCCGTACCGTGGTCACTCACCATCAGCCCCTTCCCAGCCCCCTCCCCCCCCCCGCCCCCCGTGTCGATTATTCCTGTCTCAGCAGGGCGCCGGCGGAAACATCTCGTCGTGAAGAAGAACCCGTACCTACCCATAATGCACCACTATAGTCATTTCCGGACGACGTGCCGCGCCGGTGTCACCGACCGCGCGGCATTACCGCGAGGGGGAGCCACCGCCACTGCGCGGACGCCGCGGCCACCAGAGACGAGTGAGGGACCAGTCCCTCCACCTCTCCCAACACGGCCAGTGCTAACGAGATGCTTCACTAGTTACCCCGCAAAGGTGGTGCGTGAATGTTATCAAAGATATTAGTACACCAAGATAGGTCATACGGCAAAAGCCCACTGTAAAATGTGTAATGCGGCGAGTAGTGGCGCCGCTATGCGGCGAGCGCGTAACGTTCGGCTGCCACTGCGCTGACGATAACGCACACTGCGTGATAAGCGGCGCCCTGTGAACTACAAATTGGATTTTAGCGCTATTAATTCGGGTCATATAAAGCCAAATGCTTATAAACATAAAAAAAAATTTACTCGACAAGCGTTCAGTAAAAATGCAGACAAAGGCTTTGCTTTTCCCCCGGTTTTGGCTAGCTTTGTCAAATGTAACCAGACCCAGGTGGCCGGACACCCAGGCCAAGGCAGTAGGTTCATAGGCATATATGATCTGAGTTCACCCATTTTTTATTCAAACCCCAGGACATTGATTAGGACAGCTCATTACACATTCGTTTCGCATTAGCTGGCACTTAGAGCTTGTTGTCTTCTGGTAATTGTTGAGTAATAGATAGTGGCAACGATAGATCTTTGACTTGGTTTCTCACATGAGCCGCCTGCTTCGATGTGGGCGATAATAGAGAATTATCAGAAATTGTGGTGGTGATAAACGATGCACGATATCAATGACTGATAAATTAAAGCGAGAAGCCGGTCTTACCTTTCCTTTTCCTTGGGGAATCTGAAAAATGGCTTTCCTGGACATTTCTTTCGTGAATTCGCGCAATTTATGGCAGAACAAACTTGAAGTTGATGCCTGTCGACGGCGGTTCTGTGCAACACTACGCGCTCACCGCTTGGCGGCGCCACCGGAGAACGATTACAAGGAAATTGCCGTATGACCTATCTTGGTGTACTAATATCTTTGATGTTAAAACTCGATGCCTAAGGGCAGATCATGACAAGACTTTGTTTCTTTTTATAATTGTTTAATCCCTAATAATTCAAGAACGAAAGCCGAGTGAGATATTGTTGCAGAATGACCTTCCTCCTCAAACCTCACCGCAAACTGAACCATTGTCACCAATTTTAACGGCTTGGCCTGAAACTTCAATAATTTGTGTCGAAGTGAAAAAGATATATTTGTTTCCTTGAAAGTTACTTTTCTGGAATAATATCAAGGCTTCTCACCTTAGGTTTTTCTGACTCAAAATATGGTGTCTTTAGCTATTTCCATGTGAGCAGTGAAGATAATAATTATTTTATTTCAACATGGTACAAACCACAGGCACAGTAAATCAGTGGAGGGGGAAGGCCGTGGGGGGGGGGGTGGGTAGGGGGCCCCACAACGCATACTAAACACCCAAGGTGTCCACACAAGGTGGCTTCAACCCCCGATATCGCACCTTTACCGCGTTTGACGGGCCCCATAAATGCCTAAGTCCGATTTCTAAGTAATTTATTTATTTTATCAATAAGTAACCGAGACCTGTACTGCCGTGTAGTCGCGACAAATAAAGAATTATGCAATGACAACAACCAACTCCGGAACAGATTGAGCAAAAATGGCTGACATCGCGAGAATTCGCCTGCGAGATCTCAGGCACAGTGCGCGAGAGCGCGAGAGCAGAAATAGTTCTTTGTTAACAAGTTTAAGCAATAATGACCTGACAGACTTAATAGTGACCATTGACGGCAGGAGAGAAAGGCACTTGTACCGGACACCAGGGCCACTCATCATATGCACTAGCCGTCCGCGCGCAAACTTGCAGGTATAGCCTCGTTCTCGCGTGGGAATTCCCAACATGTGAATAAGGCGAATAGGCAGCAGATTGACACGAAATGGTTATTGCAGTAGCAAACCAATATTCTGCCCATTCACTGTTTTTTGTGTCAATGGCCTTCTTTCCAGAAAGTTGGAATATCCACTATGATGCATACAAGTTTATTGTATTGTTGCTGATAACTGTTCATATTGAAACAAGACAATGCAATGGAGTTGGGTGACACACAACCCAATCGCAGCTGTTGTCAAGGCGCAAACCCATTACCTGGTGAACTCTTGAACTGCCAGGATATATTACAGAATATATCCGGATTTACATGGCCATAAAAGAGTCAAAGGAAGAAACCATATTCCCCCAAAGCACCTAACTGAGTATGTACATGCGACTTGATCAGAATAACAACCTGAAAAACTGGATATCGAAGTGACCTTTGCTTGTTCGGTAATGGGAAAGGTTTCTGAATCTAATAAAATAAGAACCACCTGCTCAGTTTGACACTCGCAGGCTTCCGTTATGCTACCTTTTAACACAGTATATATGAAAGTGTAGCCAGTGTCGCCATCTACCGCCGGTTCTTGCGTCTATAAGATGTAGCCCTTCCAGACCTAGCGTCGCTTACTATGCTGGCAGAAAGCCGGCCCCTAGCTGGTTTAGATGCGTCCGCATTTCACTTTTTGCCTTTAGCGATCCACTCTCTGCCTCCAACTCACCCCAGCTAGGGCTCCATTATATCTCTGTTGTCGCCTACTGCCTCAATGCATTTTCACACTCGCTCGCCAGGGCGGCGCTGCGCAAAGTGAAGGAATTGCCGCGCATTTCCACAAATTAGTGCCGGGGGACCAGCCTGAGCCTAATAACACACGCTATTAGATGATGAAAATAAAAAAGAGTTCAGTCGCAATTATCAATTTCTCGAAAGGTTACAATATGCTTTTTGCTGTATTCAATACACAGAGCTCGCTATTTTTCTTTATTTTTGAAAATTATAACGTTGCAAGAAAATACAGCTGATTTGACTGTTTTCAAGAATCCTGAAATTTGCCCCCCGGCCCATAGCAGCGTTAAAAGCGGAGACTTTTTTAGCGCTCGAGCTAGTGAAATAAGCCGAAGCCCGTATGGAGTCTGGGATATGGAACGGACGTGGCTGGTGATGGTAGTGAGTGGCCAGCGCTGGGTATAAAGACGTACGTGTTGCTGTTACCATGATCACTGGAGGGTGGTGGGTGGGTGGCGCGGCAAGGCGCAGCAGCCCTCACGTTTTGACTGGTGGGTGGCGGTGAGTGGTGGTGGGTAGAGCGGCAACACCAACGTTTTCGATATCCCTGTAATATGCCCACCACACGTAAGCGGACATTCACACACACACAGGGCAGATTCAGCTTATAACCCACGCACAGGGCAGACTCAGCTTACAACCCAGACACAGGGTAGACTCAGCTTACAACCCACGCACAGGGCAGACTCAGCTTACAACCCACGCACAGGGTAGACTCAGCTTATAACCCACGCACAGGGTAGACTCAGATTATAACCCACGCACAGGGTAGACTCAGATTATAACCCACGCACAGGGCAGACTCAGCTTACAACCCACGCACAGGGCAGACTCAGCTTACAACCCACACACAGGGCAGACTCAGCTTACAACCCACACACAGGGCAGACTCAGCTTACAACCCACGCACAGGGCAGACTCAGCTTACAACCCACACACAGGGCAGACTCAGCTTATAACCCACGCACAGGGCAGACTCAGCTTACAACCCACGCACAGGGCAGACTCAGCTTACAACCCACGCACAGGGCAGACTCAGCTTACAACCCACGCACAGGGCAGACTCAGCTTACAACCCACCATGTTCTCCCGTGGTGTGACCGATGTTGTTCTGCCGTGGTCTGACCGATGTTGTTCTGCCGTGGGTGTGACCGATGTTGTTCTGCCGCGGGTGGGACCGATGTTGTTCTGCTGTGGGTGGGGCCGTTGTTGTTCTGCTGTGGGTGGGGCCGATGTTATTCTGCCGCGGGTGGGGCTGATGTTGTTCTGCTGTGGGTGGGGCCGATGTTGTTCTGCCGTGGGTGGGGCCGATGTTGTTCTGCTGTGGGTGGGGCCGATGTTGTTCTCTTGTTGCACCTAGCGCCGACATACACCGCCCCCTGGCGCCGACATACACCGCCCCCTGGCGCCGACATACACCGTCCACTGGCGCCGCATACACCGCCCCCTGGCGCCGACATACACCGTCCCCTGGCGCCGACATTCACCGCCCCCTGGCGCCGACATACACCGCCCCCTGGCGCCGACATACACCGCCCCTGGCGCCGACATACACCGTCCCCTGGCGCCGACATACACCGTCCCCTGAAATACACCGCCCCCTGGCGCCGACATGCACCGCCCCCTGGCGCCGACATACACCCGACATACGCGCCTTCATTATTGTGCTCCAAATGACACTCATTCTAACTTGTAGATAACTCATGAGAAGGCATAATTAATGCCGGATGGTGGACAAAGTTTAAAAGGCATGTTTTCTGCGCCAAAAGAAGCCCCACTGGTCACGCTAACTCACCCAGAAAGGTGAGTGAGGGATCACGGAAGCGCCGCAGCCGTGGAGATTATTCTATATTCAAGTCGGATGTCTGCTGGAGCCCGCGTGGGAGTCTTGAAATTTGAAATACCCGTAGCCTGTCGTTTGCATCGCTAGATATAGTTGCGGTGACATTCACCATCATTTTATAGCCTATAGTGTACTGGATGGAGCCAGCACTGGTCGCCCGGTCAGTATAAGCTGTCACCAGATGTATCACTGATCCGATTTTGAATATTTTGAACGACATCAGTTTCTTAAACGAGATATCCATAGCCAGCCAGCCTTCCTGGGTCATACACTGCAACGTCGACCACGTGTCGATAAAGGCACCCACTGAATCTAGCACAAGATGTAGTGCCGCCCCCTAGTGAGCCATTTCGCAGTCAACTGATGAACTGCATTTCCATCTATAGTGAGGTAACAGTATTGACTCGGTATGACGAGAAGATACCGTCTGCTGCAGACAGGTGTCGAGCCTTGTCCATACCAGCCGGTATGTTTTCTAGTTTAACTGAGGTCAAAGACGTGAAATCGGTTTTCGCTTAACTCTTCCATTGTGATATCGCGACAACGAAATGCCTACATTTATCCAATTCTGCGTCGAAAGAAAGAAAGTCAACCTAAACAATCATTTAAAAGCATTCGTGACCCTAGCACCGTAGAGGTGAACCATGCATGAGGTTGGCGGTTACTTGGGGCGGAAGTGATGTGAGGAACGAACTCCCACTGCTGGCAGAGTGTGAGTGTTGAATATGCCTCCCTCGAGACGCGTCTCTTAGGTCGTGTTTCATAGCGATAAGACCATGACACTCACCCCTCCTCATTTAAACGAAAGCCAAATATCATTACTGGTGAAAGTTGGATGCCACAGCAGACGCCAGTGGAGATGGTCCTTCTGAAAACTCTCTTAATCTGACGGGAAGGCGAGACCCCCGCGTATCCAATGGGGGTTCAGTGATCTAAGCGAACCCCAACTTCAGCTTACAGCCCCCCCCCCCACCCCCCCTCGCCCTATCCCCAATGAAGACATGGGATGCCGCAACGTCTTGTCACGCTATTGGCTGGGTACCTGGTAGCTGACAAACCGGTTTTGCTATCCTTCTTTTAGTCGGAGAGATACCTAGCTGCAGTGGCTAATATTACACACGATATGCCACCTGCCAACAGCTGTCATGCTAAACTTCACGTGCGTGATATAACCACCATGCCAGCAGCTGTGACTATATAACACGTGCGTGATATAACCACCATACCGGCAGCTGTGACTATATAACACGTGCGTGAGATAATCACTCTGCCGGTAGCTGTGATTATATATCACGTGCGTGATAAAACCACCATGCCAGCAGCTGTGACTATATAACACGTGCGTGATATAACCACCATACCGGCAGCTGTGATTATATAACACGTGCTTGAGATAATCACTCTTCCCGCAGCTGTGACTATATAACACGTGCGTGATATAACCACCGTGCCGGCAGCTGTGATTAAAACGCTCACGAGAGGTCAGATAATCACCTGCTCGTAACGTAATATCAGTGAGTCACAGTAACCTCTTTTAAGACAATATACGGTTGACCGGTGTAATACCATTAGTCGTTTATCTGGATAAAATGAACCTAGAGTAAATGTTTATGTCACTCATACAGCAATATTTTCACTGAGAAACTTTTAAAACAATGAATGAGAATGATGTGTATAGAGTCTTACTGTATGCGAACACACTTATTGTACGCAATAAATAACGGGCCATGTCGTTCAGTTACTTTCGCCCGACTGAAGCGTCACGTGTGGAAAAGGGGAGACAGGTGTACTGCGTCGTCAGCATGCGGGGCAACGCTGCCATGTTAAGTTGCTGTGTGAGCAGCTTCTAGGTTATCAGCGACACCCCCCCCCCCCGCCCACCCCTTCCCTACCGTCGTCACTCACCATCAGCCCCTTCCCAGCCCCCTCCCCACCACCCCCCACCCACCACCCCCCCACCCCCCGTGTCGATTATTCCTGTCTCAGCAGGGCGCCGGCGGAAACATCTCGTCGTGAAGAAGAAACCTTACCTACCCATAATGCACCACTATGGTCATTTCCGGACGACGTGCCGCGCCGGTGTCACCGAACTCGCGGCATTACCGCGAGGGGGAGCCACCGCCACTGCGCGGACGCCGCGGCCACCAGAGACGAGTGAGGGACCAGTCCCTCCACCTCTCCCAACACGGCCAGTGCTAACGAGATGCTTCACTAGTTACCCCGCAAAGGTGGTGCGTGAATGTTATCAAAGATATTAGTACACCAAGATAGGTCATACGGCAAAAGCCCACTGTAAAATGTGTAATGCGGCGAGTAGTGGCGCCGATATGCGGCGAGCGCGTAACGTTCGGCTGCCACTGCGCTGACGATAACGCACACTGCGTGATAAGCGGCGTCCAGGACCATGATTAGGACAGCTCATTACACATTCGTTTGGCATTAGCCGGCACTTAGAGCTTGTTGTCTTCTGGTAATTGTTGAGTAATAGATAGTGGCAACGATAGATCTTTGACTTGGTTTCTCACATGAGCCGCCTGCTTCGATGTGGGCGATAATAGAGAATTATCAGAAATTGTGGTGGTGATAAACGATGCACGATATCAATGACTGATAAATTAAAGCGAGAAGCCGGTCTTACCTTTCCTTTTCCTTGGGGAATCTGAAAAATGGCTTTCCTGGACATTTCTTTCGTGAATTCGCGCAATTTATGGCAGAACAAACTTGAAGTTGATGCCTGTCGACGGCGGTTCTGTGCAACACTACGCGCTCACCGCTTGGCGGCGCCACCGGAGAACGATTACAAGGAAATTGCCGTATGACCTATCTTGGTGTACTAATATCTTTAATGTTAAAACTCGATGCCTAAGGGCAGATCATGACAAGACTTTGTTTCTTTTTATAATTGTTTAATCCCTAATAATTCAAGAACGAAAGCCGAGTGAGATATTGTTGCAGAATGACCTTCCTCCTCAAACCTCACCGCAAACTGAACCATTGTCACCAATTTTAACGGCTTGGCCTGAAACTTCAATAATTTGTGTCGAAGTGAAAAAGATATATTTGTTTCCTTGAATATTAATTTTCTGGAATAATATCAAGGCTTCTCACCGTAGGTTTTTCTGACTCAAAATATGGTGTCTTTAGCTATTTCCATGTGAGCAGTGAAGATAATATTTTTTTTATTTCAACATGGTACAAACCACAGGCACAGTAAATCAGTGGAGGGGGAAGGCCGTGGGGGGGGGGGGGGGGGGTAGGGGGCCCCACAACGCATACTAAACACACAAGGTGTCCACACAAGGTGGCTTCAACCCCCAATATCGCACCTTTACCGCGTTTGACGGGCCCCATAAATGCCTAAGTCCGATTTCTAAGTAATTTATTTATTTTATCAATAAGTAACCGAGACCTGTACTGCCGTGTAGTCGCGACAAATAAAGAATTATGCAATGACAACAACCAACTCCGGAACAGATTGAGCAAAAATGGCTGACATCGCGAGAATTCGCCTGCGAGATCTCAGGCACAGTGCGCGAGAGCGCGAGAGCAGAAATAGTTCTTTGTTAACAAGTTTAAGCAATAATGACCTGACAGACTTAATAGTGACCATTGACGGCAGGAGAGAAAGGCACTTGTGCCGGACACCAGGGCCACTCATCATATGCACTAGCCGTCCGCGCGCAAACTTGCAGGTATAGCCTCGTTCTCGCGTGGGAATTCCCAACATGTGAATAAGGCGAATAGGCAGCAGATTGACACGAAATGGTTATTGCAGTAGCAAACCAATATTCTGCCCATTCACTGTTTTTTGTGTCAATGGCCTTCTTTCCAGAAAGTTGGAATATCCACTATGATGCATACAAGTTTATTGTATTGTTGCTGATAACTGTTCATATTGAAACAAGACAATGCAATGGAGTTGGGTGACACACAACCCAATCGCAGCTGTTGTCAAGGCGCAAACCCATTACCTGGTGACCTCTTGAACTGCCAGGATATATTACAGAATATATCCGGATTTACATGGCCATAAAAGAGTCAATAGAAGAAACCATATTCCCCCAAAGCACCTAACTGAGTATGTACATGTGACTTGATCAGAATATAAACCTGAAAAACTGGATATCGAAGTGACCTTTGCTTGTTCGGTAATGGGAAAGGTTTCTGAATCTAATAAAATAAGAACCACCTGCTCAGTTTGACACTCGCAGGTGTCCGTTATGCTACCTTTTAACACAGCATATATGAAAGTGTAGCCACTGTCGCCATCTACCGCCGGTTCTTGCGTCTATAAGATGTAGCCCTTCCAGACCTAGCGTCGCTTACTATGCTGGCAGAAAGCCGGCCCCTAGCTGGTTTAGATGCGTCCGCATTTCACTTTTTGCCTTTAGCGATCCACTCTCTGCCTCCAACTCACCCCAGCTAGGGCTCCATTATATCTCTGTTGTCGCCTACTGCCTCAATGCATTTTCACACTCGCTCGCCAGGGCGGCGCTGCGCAAATTGAAGGAATTGCCGCGCATTTCCACAAATTAGTGCCGGGGGACCAGCCTGAGCCTAATAACACACGCTATTAGATGATGAAAATAAAAAAGAGTTCAGTCGCAATTATCACTTTCTCGAAAGGTTACAATATGCTTTTTGCTGTATTCAATACACAGAGCTCGCTATTTTTCTTTATTCTTGAAAATTATAACGTTGCAAGAAAATACAGCTGATTTGACTGTTTTCAAGAATCCTGAAATTTGCCCCCCGGCCCATAGCAGCGTTAAAAGCGGAGACTTTTTTAGCGCTCGAGCTAGTGACATAAGCCGAAGCCCGTATGGAGTCTGGGATATGGAACGGACGTGGCTGGTGATGGTAGTGAGTGGCCAGCGCTGGGTATAAAGACGTACGTGTCGCTGTTACCATGATCACTGGAGGATGGTGGGTGGGTGGCGCGGCAAGGCGCAGCAGCCCTCACGTTTTGACTGGTGGGTGGCGGTGAGTGGTGGTGGGTAGAGCGGCAACACCAACGTTTTGATATCCCTGTAATATGCCCACCACACGTAAGCGGACATTCACACACACACAGGGCAGATTCAGCTTATAACCCAGACACAGGGTAGACTCAGATTATAACCCACGCACAGGGCAGACTCAGCTTACAACCCAGACACAGGGTAGACTCAGCTTATAACCCACGCACAGGGCAGACTCAGCTTACAACCCAGACACAGGGTAGACTCAGATTATAACCCACGCACAGGGCAGATTCAGCTTATAACCCACGCACAGGGCAGACTCAGATTATAACCCACGCACAGGGTAGACTCAGATTATAACCCACGCATAGGGCAGACTCAGCTTATAACCCACGCACAGGGCAGACTCAGCTTACAACCCAGACACAGGGTAGACTCAGATTATAACCCACGCACAGGGCAGATTCAGCTTATAACCCACGCACAGGGTAGACTCAGATTATAACCCACGCACAGGGCAGACTCAGCTTATAACCCACGCACAGGGCAGACTCAGCTTACAACCCACACACAGGGCAGACTCAGCTTATAACCCACGCACAGGGCAGACTCAGCTTACAACCCACGCACAGGGCAGACTCAGCTTACAACCCACGCACAGGGCAGACTCAGCTTACAACCCACGCACAGGGCAGACTCAGCTTACAACCCACCATGATCTCCCGTGGTGTGACCGATGTTGTTCTGCCGTGGTGTGACCGATGTTGTTCTGCCGTGGGTGTGACCGATGTTGTTCTGCCGTGGGTGTGACCGATGTTGTTCTGCCGTGGGTGTGACCGATGTTGTTCTGCCTTGGGTATGACCGATGTTTTTTTGCCGTGGGTGTGACCGATGTTGTTCTGCCGTGGGTGTGGCCGATGTTGTTCTGCCGTGGGTGGGGCCGATGTTGTTCTGCTGTGGGTGAGGCCAAAGTTGTTCAGCCGTGGGTGGGGCCGATGTGGTTCTGCCGTGGGTGTGACCGATGTTGTTCTGTCGTGGGTGTGACCGATGTTGTTCTGCCGTGGGTGTGGCCGATGTTGTTCTGCCGTGGGTGTGGCCGATGTTGTTCTGCCGTGGGTAGGGCCGATGTTGTTCTGCCGTGGGTGGGCCCGATGTTGTTCTGCCGTGGGTGTGACCGATGTTGTTCTGCCGTGGGTGGGACCGATGTTGTTCTGCTGTGGGTGTGGCCGATGTTGTTCTGCCGTGGTGTGACCTATGTTGTTCTGCCGTGGGTGTGACCGATGTTGTTCTGCTGTGGGTGTGGCCGATGTTGTTCTGCCGTGGGTGGAGCCGATGTTGTTCTGCTGTGGGTGAGGCCAAAGTTGTTCTTCCGTGGGCGGGGCCGATGTTGTTCTGCCGTGGGTGTGACCGATGTTGTTCTGCCGTGGGTGTGACCGATGTTGTTCTGCTGTGGGTGAGGCCGAAGTTGTTCTGCCGTGGGTGGGGCCGATGTTGTTCTGCCGTGGTGTAACCGATGTTGTTCTGCTGTGGGTGTGACCGATGTTGTTCTACCGTGGGTGTGACCGATGTTGTTCTGCCGAGGGTGGGGCCGATGTTGTTCTGCTGTGGGTGGGGCCGATGTTGTTCTGCCGTGGGTGGGGCCGATGTTGTTCTGCTGTGGGTGTGACCGATGTTGTTCTGGCGTGGGTGGGGCCGATCTTGTTCTGCTGTGGGTGGGGCCGATGTTGTTCTGCCGCGGGTGGGGCCGATGTTGTTCTGCTGTGGGTGGGGCCGATGTTGTTCTGCCGTGGGTGGGGCCGATTTTGTTCTGCTGTGGGTGGGGCCGATGTTGTTCTGCCGTGGGTGGGGCCGATGTTGTTCTGCCGTGGGTGTGACCGATGTTGTTCTGCTGTGGGTGTGGCCGATGTTGTTCTGCCGTGGGTGTGGCCGATGTTGTTCTGCCGTGGGTGGGGCCGATGTTGTTCTGCCGTGGGTGGGGCCGATGTTGTTCTGCCGTGGGTGGGCCCGATGTTGTTCTGCTGTGGGTAGGGCCGATGTTGTTCTGCCGCGGGTGGGGCCGATGTTGTTCTGCTGTGGGTGGGGCCGATGTTGTTCTGCCGCGGGTGGTGCCGATGTTGTTCTGCCGCGGGTGGGGCCGATGTTGTTCTGCCGTGGGTGGCGCCGATGTTGTTCTGCCGCGGGTGGGGCCGATGTTGTTCTGCTGTGGGTGGGGCCGATGTTGTTCTGCTGTGGGTGGGGCCGGTGCTGTTCTGCCGCGGGTGGGGCTGATGTTGTTCTGCTGTGGGTGGGGCCGATGTTGTTCTGCTGTGGGTGGGGCCGATGTTGTTCTGCCGTGGGTGGGGCCGATGTTGTTCTGCTGTGGGCGGGGCCGATGTTGTTCTCCCGTGGGTGGGGCCGATTTTGTTCTGCTGTGGGTGTGACCGATGTTGTTCTGCTGTGGGTGTGACCGATTTTGTTCTGCTGTGGGTGTGACCGATGTTGTTCTGCTGTGGGTGGGGCCGATGTTGTTCTGCCGTGGGTGGGGCCGATTTTGTTCTGCCGCGGGTGGGGCCGATGTTGTTCTGCTGTGGGTGGGGCCGATGTTGTTCTGCCGTGGGTGGGGCCGATTTTGTTCTGCCGCGGGTGGGGCCGATGTTGTTCTGCTGTGGATGGGGCCGATGTTGTTCTGCCGTGGGTGGGGCCGATTTTGTTCTGCCGCGGGTGGGGCCGATGTTGTTCTGCTGTGGGTGGGGCCGATGTTGTTCTGCCGTGGGTGGGGCCGATGTTGTTCTGCCGCGGGTGGGGCCGATGTTGTTCTGCTGTGGGTGGGGCCGATGTTGTTCTGCCGTGGGTGGGGCCGATGTTGTTCTGCCGCGGGTGGGGCCGATGTTGTTCTGCTGTGGATGGGGCCGATGTTGTTCTGCCGTGGGTGGGACCGATGTTGTTCTGCCGCGGGTGGGGCCGATGTTGTACTGCTGTGGGTGGGGCCGATGTTGTTCTGCCGTGGGTGGGGCCGATGTTGTTCTCCCGTGGGTGGGGCCGATGTTGTTCTGCTGTGGGTAGGGCCGATGTTGTTCTGCCGCGGGTGGGGCCGATTTTGTTCTGCTGTGGGTGTGACCGATGTTGTTCTGCTGTGGGTGGGGCCGATGTTGTTCTGCTGTGGGTGGGGCCGATGTTGTTCTGCTGTGGGTGGGGCCGATGTTGTTCTGCCGTGGGTGGGGCCGATGTTGTTCTGCCGCGGGTGGGGCCGATGTTGTTCTGCCGTGGGTGGGGCCGATGTTGTTCTGCCGTGGGTGGGGCCGATGTTGTTCTGCTGTGGGTGGGGCCGATGTTGTTCTGCCGCGGGTGGGACCGATGTTGTTCTGCTGTGGGTGGGGCCGATGTTGTTCTGCTGTTAGTTGGGGCCGATGTTTTTCTGCCGCGGGTGGGGCCGATGTTGTTCTGCTGTGGGTGGGGCCGATGTTGTTCTGCTGTGGGTGGGGCCGATGTTGTTCTGCCGCGGGTGGGGCCGATGTTGTTCTGCCGTGGGTAGGGCCGATGTTGTTCTGCTGTGGGTGAGGCCAAAGTTGTTCTTCCGTGGGTGGGGCCGATGTTGTTCTGCCGTGGGTGTGAGCGATGTTGTTCTGCCGTGGGTGTGACCGATGTTGTTCTGCTGTGGGTGAGGCCGAAGTTGTTCTGCCGTGGGTGGGGCCGATGTTGTTCTGCCGTGGTGTGACCGATGTTGTTCTGCTGTGGGTGTGACCGATGTTGTTCTACCGTGGGTGTGACCGATGTTGTTCTGCCGAGGCTGGGGCCGATGTTGTTCTGCTTTGGGTGGGGCCAATGTTGTTCTGCCGTGGGTGGGGCCGATGTTGTTCTGCTGTGGGTGTGACCGATGTTGTTCTGGCGTGGGTGGAGCCGATGTTGTTCTGCTGTGGGTGGGGCCGATGTTGTTCTGCCGCGGGTGGGGCCGATGTTGTTCTGCTGTTGGTGGGGCCGATGTTGTTCTGCCGTGGGTGGGGCCGATTTTGTTCTGCTGTGGGTGGGGCCGATGTTGTTCTGCCACGGGTGGGGCCGATGTTGTTCTGCTGTGGGTGGGGCCGATGTTGTTCTGCCGCGGGTGGGGCCGATGTTGTTCTGCCGTGGGTGGGGCCGCTGTTGTTCTGCCGCGGGTGGGGTCGATGTTGTTCTGCTGTGGGTGAGGCCAACGTTGTTCTGCCGTGGGTGCGGCCGATGTGGTTCTGCCGTGGGTGTGACCGATGTTGTTCTGCCGTGGGTGTGACCGATGTTGTTCTGCCGTGGGTGGGGCCGATGTTGTTCTGCTGTGGGCGGGGCCGATGTTGTTCTCCCGTGGGTGGGGCCGATGTTGTTCTGCTGTGGGTAGGGCCGATGTTGTTCTGCCGCGGGTGGGGCCGATTTTGTTCTGCTGTGGGTGTGACCTATGTTGTTCTGCTGTGGGTGTGACCGATTTTGTTCTGCTGTGGGTGTGACCGATGTTGTTCTGCTGTGGGTGGGGCCGATGTTGTTCTGCCGTGGGTGGGGCCGATTTTGTTCTGCCGCGGGTGGGGCCGATGTTGTTCTGCTGTGGGTGGGGCCGATGTTGTTCTGCCGTGGGTGGGGCCGATTTTGTTCTGCCGCGGGTGGGGCCGATGTTGTTCTGCTGTGGGTGTGACCGATGTTGTTCTACCGTGGGTGTGACCGATGTTGTTCTGCCGAGGCATGGGGCCGATGTTGTTCTGCTGTGGGTGGGGCCAATGTTGTTCTGCCGTGGGTGGGGCCGATGTTGTTCTGCTGTGGGTGTGACCGATGTTGTTCTGGCGTGGGTGGAGCCGATGTTGTTCTGCTGTGGGTGGGGCCGATGTTGTTCTGCCGCGGGTGGGGCCGATGTTGTTCTGCTGTTGGTGGGGCCGATGTTGTTCTGCCGTGGGTGGGGCCGATTTTGTTCTGCTGTGGGTGGGGCCGATGTTGTTCTGCTGTGGGTGGGGCCGATGTTGTTCTGCTGTGGGTGGGGCCGATGTTGTTCTGCCGCGGGTGGTGCCGATGTTGTTCTGCCGCGGGTGGGGCCGATGTTGTTCTGCCGTGGGTGGGGCCGCTGTTGTTCTGCCGCGGGTGGGGTCGATGTTGTTCTGCTGTGGGTGAGGCCAACGTTGTTCTGCCGTGGGTGCGGCCGATGTGGTTCTGCCGTGGGTGTGACCGATGTTGTTCTGCCGTGGGTGTGACCGATGTTGTTCTGCCGTGGGTGTGGCCGATGTTGTTCTGCCGTGGGTGGGGCCGATGTTGTTCTGCCGTGGGTGTGGCCGATGTTGTTCTGCCGTGGGTGGGGCCGATGTTGTTCTGCCGTGGGTGGGGCCGATGTTATTCTGCCGTGGGTGGGCCCGATGTTGTTCTGCTGTGGGTGGGGCCGATGTTGTTCTGCTGTGGGTGGGGCCGATGTTGTTCTGCCGCGGGTGGTGCCGATGTTGTTCTGCCGTGGGTGGGGCCGATGTTGTTCTGCCGCGGGTGGGGCCGATGTTGTTCTGCTGTGGGTGGGGCCGATGTTGTTCTGCTGTGGGTGGGGCCGATGCTGTTCTGGCGCGGGTGGGGCTGATGTTGTTCTGCTGTGGGTGGGGCCGATGTTGTTCTGCTGTGGGTGGGGCCGATGTTGTTCTGCCGTGGGTGGGGCCGATGTTGTTCTGCTGTGGGCGGGGCCGATGTTGTTCTCCCGTGGGTGGGGCCGATGTTGTTCTGCTGTGGGTAGGGCCGATGTTGTTCTGCCGCGGGTGGGGCCGATTTTGTTCTGCTGTGGGTGTGACCTATGTTGTTCTGCTGTGGGTGTGACCGATTTTGTTCTGCTGTGGGTGTGACCGATGTTGTTCTGCTGTGGGTGGGGCCGATGTTGTTCTGCCGTGGGTGGGGCCGATTTTGTTCTGCCGCGGGTGGGGCCGATGTTGTTCTGCTGTGGGTGGGGCCGATGTTGTTCTGCCGTGGGTGGGGCCGATTTTGTTCTGCCGCGGGTGGGGCCGATGTTGTTCTGCTGTGGATGGGGCCGATGTTGTTCTGCCGTGGGTGGGACCGATGTTGTTCTGCTGTGGGTGGGGCCGATGTTGTTCTGCTGTGGGTGGGGCCGATGTTATTCTGCCGCGGGTGGGGCCGATGTTGTTCTGCTGTGGGTGGGGCCGATGTTGTTCTGCTGTGGGTGGGGCCGATGTTATTCTGCCGCGGGTGGGGCCGATGTTGTTCCGCTGTGGGTGGGGCCGATGTTGTTCTGCTGTGGGTGCCGCCGATGTTGTTCTGCCGCGGGTGGTGCCGATGTTGTTCTGCCGCGGGTGGGGCCGATGTTGTTCTGCTGTGGGTGGGGCCGATGTTGTTCTGCCGTGGGTGGGGCCGATGTTGTTCTGCCGCGGGTGGGGCCGATGTTGTTCTGCTGTGGGTGGGGCCGATGTTGTTCTGCCGCGGGTGGTGCCGATGTTGTTCTGCCGCGGGTGGGGCCGATGTTGTTCTGCTGTGGGTGGGGCCGATGTTGTTCTGCCGTGGGTGGGGCCGATGTTGTTCTGCCGTGGGTGGGGCCGATGTTGTTCTGCCGTGGGTGGGGCCGATGTTGTTCTGCCGCGGGTGGTGCCGATGTTGTTCTGCCGCGGGTGGGGCCGATGTTGTTCTGCTGTGGGTGGGGCCGATGTTGTTCTGCCGTGGGTGGGGCCGATGTTGTTCTGCCGCGGGTGGGGCCGATGTTGTTCTGCCGTGGGTGGGGCCGATGTTGTTCTGCCGCGGGTGGGGCCGATGTTGTTCTGCCGTGGGTGGGGCCGATGTTGTTCTGCTGTGGTTGTGACCGATGTTGTTCTGCTGTGGGTGGGGCCGATGTTATGATGCCAGGTCTGTTACTATTACACTGGTAAAACAGAGGCGATCATCCCCCGGTAAAGGCATGGTCTTAGTCTACCCTGTATCGACAGTGTGAATAATTGCAGAATGTAAAGGACACCTGTTGGCACACAGACTGCAGCTTTAATCTCCGTTATAGATATTGCAGCTGCGTCTGTTTCCTCTCCCCACTTACCTCTTTATTCATACACACCTTCATGCTGCTTCCGATTGTGCTGCTACTTTGCGAGGATGAATGAGGATACACTCCAGATCTCGTGGGCGAGAACGAGGATCGAGACTGATGGTGTGAGGTGAGGGAGTGAGGGAGTGAGCAAAAGTGGCATAGATCACAAACATGTCATTTCACTTTCTTTGATCGTTCTTACATTTTAGGGCGAACCATTGTTACATCATAGCTCACCTAGTACTCACGCCTATCATTTACTACAATAATCCATTTTCTTGGCTCTAACGCGAATGATGGAGCGGAAATTGCCATAGCTTTCGTGAACCTCATTATTGGACCTTCACGAAAATGGAAAGCATGTGATTAAACAGTAAATGCACAAGCAAAGGAGCATCAGACTGCCTCGCTGTCCCAGGAGAAGATGGGACCAAAGGAGCATCAGGCTGCTGCGCTGTCCCAGGAGAAGATGGAACCAAAGGAGCATCAGACTGCCTCGCTGTCCCAGGAGAAGATGGGACCAAAGGAGCATCAGACTGCCTCGCTGTCCCAGGAGAAGATGGGACCAAAGGAGCATCAGACTGCCTCGCTGTCCCAGGAGAAGATGGGACCAAAGGAGCATCAGGCTGCTGCGCTGTCCCAGGAGAAGATGGAACCAAAGGAGCATCAGACTGCCTCGCTGTCCCAGGAGAAGATGGGACCAAAGGAGCATCAGACTGCCTCGCTGTCCCAGGAGAAGATGGGACCAAAGGAGCATCAGACTGCCTCGCTGTCCCAGGAGAAGATGGGACCAAAGGAGCATCAGACTGCTGCGCTGTCCCAGGAGAAGATGGGACCAAAGGAGCATCAGACTGCCTCGCTGTCCCAGGAGAAGATGGGACCAAAGGAGCATCAGACTGCCTCGCTGTCCCAGGAGAAGATGGGACCAAAGGAGCATCAGACTGCTGCGCTGTCCCAGTAGAAGATGGGACCTTTCTCTTTGACAGTGATTCTCATGTACGGTTGTAGAATGAGAAGTAACGCGCGTTACCTTTGAGTCTTCATTGTGTAAGGATAAATAATGTATTCCGTTTTACCTATGTAGTTAGGCAAGCAACGCTCTTGGAAGGGCATGAACGTTAAACAAATGCCATATACCATGTAAGGTTCTGTGTATCTAGTAACCATAGTAGTGTAAATTATCCATCGAGTGAAAGCGCTATCTGCATAACAAAAAGAACGTCAGCAGCCCTTTATGCGACCTTTGGCGAAATGCCCATCACCAACTAAGGACCGAGATTCACATGGAAAAATCCCCAACAAAAAACGCAACGAATGCGACTGACTAATAGCCGGCAGCCCAGACATAGAGACTTTGATCAGACCGACAGGTAGTCATGACAACAAAACAAACCACTCGGTGGTTATAATATGCGTTGCGAGGCGTATGGATAAACCATCGGATAAGTATCGCTTTTACAAAGAGAAAAAAGGAACCTAGACGTAGTATTCAAAGTGCCAATAAAATAGACATTTTGCACAAGCATCATATTGAACAATGAACAGCAGTTTTTTGTTATTTGTGAAATGCCCTAAACTCTTCCATTTGCTCCTTTATTAATCCCCGATTAGCTCGGTCAGCGGATTAAACATAAGTTTGTTGGCAGCACTATTAAGGACAGGTTTCCTTATGAGTTGTTAATACTCCTTTTTGTGATTAAGTATATAGAAGCATGCAGTTAATGAAATACTCTTACAAAAGAATATGAAAAATCCTTTTTGGAGAAATGTTTGGGACCCTTGGATCAATATACAGAACAAATTGGGTAAAGACATACTTCATATCCCATTTAGTACACATATTATAGTTATTCTGTACTGTTGTACACTGTCGTTGTATCTGCATACTGTGTCACTATAACAAACAGATGCATTCATTCATTCATTAATATTTACTCAATCGACGATAGAAGAAGATTAACTATTAGTTAATTTAAAGATACCCCAGCGGTCTGTCCGTGCGTACGAACCTTATAATATCCGGCGCATAAAAGCCTTTCTGAAAACGTGAACTGGGTGATGCAAAATTGCAGTGGCCATGATAACATCATGATTGCTGATGATCTAAAAGGTCGCTTGCAATACTATCAATAGGGCATCGGGCAGTATGGAGGCACACTCACCCTAATTACACTAGCTCAAAGCCGTATGCACTATGGTCTAAGCTCGCGCCAAATGGCAAACAGCATGAAAACCCCGGACATTTGTATGATGTCTACGTGTCTGTATGATGCTAATGTTGAAAGAAGGGCCTGATTTTGCCCTAGAGCCCAAAGCCCAAGGAACTCAAGCGTGCTCACGACACACACAATGGGTTGAGAAAGGTGAACGCTCGATGGGTTACTGCATCCTGAGATTGAACTGTCGTGAACAAGAAAAACAAAGACAATAAATAAATATAAATCAGCTGTATTCCAATGAGGCAACGTTGTTAAAAAGCGACCTGATATATAGAGGAGGCGCCTCGTTTTTGCCCAGTACGAATCCTACACCTAGGTAAAAAATAGCGACGAATTTTGTTGTCGAAATAGGCTGAATGAGAAACTAGGCACGCGAAGGTGATATCACGTTAGAAGAATGTACCAGTCCCTCCAATAAGCTTTGTGATGGCAGCACCAGCTGGAAGGCGCAACCGCTATGACAGGGGCAAGGGTAAAGATTAAGCTTTGTGATGGTAGCACCAGTTGGAAGGCGCTACCTCTATGACAGGGGCAAGGGTAAAGATTAAGCTTTGTGATGGTAGCACCAGTTGGAAGGCGCTACCTCTATGACAGGGGCAAGGGTAAGGATTAAGCTTTGTGATGGCAGCACCAGTTGGAAGGCGCTACCTCTATGACATGGGCAAGGGTTAGGATTAAGCTTTGTGATGGCAGCACCAGTTGGAAGGCGCTACCTCCATGACAGGGGCAAGGGTTAGGATTAAGCTTGGTGATGGCAGCACCAGTTGGAAGGCGCTACCTCTATGACATGGGCAAGGGTTAGGATTAACCTTTGTGATGGCGGAACCAGCTGGAAGGCGCTACCTCTATGACAGGGGCAAGGGTTAGGATTAAGCTTTGTGATGGCAGCACCAGTTGGAAGGCGCTACCTCTATGACAGGGGCAAGGGTTAGGATTAAGCTTTGTGATGGCAGCACCAGCTGGAAGGCGCTACCTCTATGACAGGGGCAAGGGTTAGGATTAATCTTTGTGATGGCAGCACCAGAGGAAGGCGCTACCTCTATGACAGGGGCAAGGGTTAGGATTAAGCTTTGTGATGGCAGCACCAGAGGAAGGCGCTACCTCTATGACAGGGGCAAGGGTTAGGATTAACCTTTGTGATGGCAGCACCAGTTGGAAGGCGCTACCTCTATGACAGGGGCAAGGGTTAGGATTAAGCTTTGTGATGATAGCACCAGTTGGAAGGCGCTATCTCTATGACAGGGGCAAAGGTTAGGATTAAGCTTTGTGACGGCAGCACCAGTTGGAAGGCGCTACCTGTATGACAGGGGCAAGGGTTAGGATTAAGCTTTGTGGTGGCAGCCCCAGTTGGAAGGTGCTACCTCTATGACAGGGGCAAGGGTTAGGATTAAGTTTTGTGATGGCAGCACCAGCTGGAAGGCGCTACCTCTATGACAGGGGCAAGGGTTAGGATTAAGCTTTGTGATGGCAGCACCAGCTGGAAGGCGCTACCTCTATGACAGGGGCAAGGGTTAGGATTAATCTTGTGATAGGATTAAACTTTGTGATGGCAGCACCAGTTGGAAGGCGCTACCTCTATGACAGGGTCAAGGGTAAGGATTAAGCTTTGTGATGGCAGCACCAGTTGGAAGGCGCTACCTCTATGACAGGAGCAAGGGTTAGAATTAAGCTTTGTGACGGCAGCACCAGCTGGAAGGCGCTACCTCTATGACAGGGGCAAGGGTTAGGATTAGGCTTTGTGGCGGCAGCCCCAGTTGGAAGGCGCTACCTCTATGACAGGGGCAAGGGTTTGGATTAAGCTTTGTGATGGCAGCACCAGTTGGAAGGCGCTACCTCCATGACAGGGGCAAGGGTTAGGATTAAGCTTTGTGGTGGAAGCACCAGTTGGAAGGCGCTACTTCTATGACAGGGGCAAGGGTAAGGATTAAGCTTTGTGATGGCAGCACCAGTTGGAAGGCGCTACCTCTATGACAGGGGCAAGGGTTAGGATTAATCTTTGTGATGGCAGCACCAGCTGGAAGGCGCTACCTCTATGACAGGGGCAAGGGTTAGGATTAAGCTTTGTGATGGCAGCACCAGTTGGAAGGTGCTACCTCTATGACAGGGGCAAGGGTTAGGATTAAGTTTTGTGATGGCAGCACCAGCTGGAAGGCGCTACCTCTATGACAGGGGCAAGGGTTACGATTAAGCTTTGTGATGGCAGCACCAGTTGGAAGGCGCTACCTCTATGACAGGGGCAAGGGTTAGGATTAAGTTTTGTGATGGCAGCACCAGCTGGAAGGTGCTACCTCTATGACAGGGGCAAGGGTTAGGATTAAGCTTTGTGATGGCAGCACCAGCTGGAAGGCGCTACCTCTATGACAGGGGCAAGGGTTACGATTAAGCTTTGTGATGGCAGCACCAGTTGGAAGGCGCTACCTCTATGACAGGGGCAAGGGTTTGGATTAAGCTTTGTGATGGCAGCACCAGTTGGAAGGCGCTACCTCCATGACAGGGGCAACGGTTAGGATTTAGCTTTGTGGTGGAAGCACCAGTTGGAAGGCGCTACTTCTATGACAGGGGCAAGGGTCAGGATTAAGCTTTGTGATGGCAGCACCAGTTGGAAGGCGCTACCTCTATGACAGGGGCAAGGGTTAGGATTAATCTTTGTGATGGCAGCACCAGTCGGAAGGCGCTACCTCTATGACAGGAGCAAGGGTTAGGATTAAGCTTTGTGATGGCAGCACCAGTTGGAAGGCGCTATCTCTATGACAGGGGCAAGGGTTACGATTAAGCTTTGTGATGGCAGCACCAGTTGGAAGGCGCTACCTCTATGACAGGGGCAACGGTTTGGATTAAGCTTTGTGATGGCAGCACCAGTTGGAAGGCGCTACCTCTATGACAGGGGCAAGGGTTAAGACTAAGCTTGGTGATGGCAGCACCAGTTGGAAGGCGCTACCTCTATGACAGGGGCAAGGGTTAGGATTAAGCTTTGTGATGGTAGCACTAGTTGGAAGGCGCTACCTCTATGACAGGAGCAAGGGTTAGAATTAAGCTTTGTGACGGCAGCACCAGCTGGAAGGCGCTACCTCTATGACATGGGCAAGGGTTAGGATTAGGCTTTGTGGCGGCAGCCCCATTTGGAAGGTGCTACCTCTATGACAGGGGCAAGGGTTAGGATTAAGTTTTGTGATGGCAGCACCAGCTGGAAGGCGCTATCTCTATGACAGGGGCAAGGGTTACGATTAAGCTTTGTGATGGCAGCACCAGATGGAAGGCGCTACCTCTATGACAGGCGCAAGGGTTAGGATTAATCTTGTGATAGGATTAAACTTTGTGATGGCAGCACCAGTTGGAAGGCGCTACCTCTATGACAGGGTCAAGGGTAAGGATTAAGCTTTGTGATGGCAGCACCAGTTGGAAGGCGCTACCTCTATGACGGGAGCAAGGGTTAGAATTAAGCTTTGTGACGGCAGCACCAGCTGGAAGGCGCTACCTCTATGACAGGGGCAAGGGTTAGGATTAGGCTTTGTGGCGGCAGCCCCAGTTGGAAGGTGCTACCTCTATGACAGGGGCAAGGGTTAGGATTAAGTTTTGTGATGGCAGCACCAGTTGGAAGGCGCTACCTCCATGACAGGGGCAAGGGTTAGGATTAAGCTTTGTGGTGGAAGCACCAGTTGGAAGGCGCTACTTCTATGACAGGGGCAAGGGTTAGGATTAAGCTTTGTGATGGCAGCACCAGTTGGAAGGCGCTACCTCTATGACAGGGGCAAGGGTTAGGATTAATCTTTGTGATGGCAGCACCAGTCGGAAGGCGCTACCTCTATGACAGGGGCAAGGGTTTAGATTAAGCTTGGTGATGGCAGCACCAGTTGGAAGGCGCTACCTCTATGACAGGGGCAAGGGTTAGGATTAAGCTTTGTGATGGCAGCACCAGTTGGAAGGCGCTACCTCTATGACAGGGTCAAGGGTAAGGATTAAGCTTTGTGATGGCAGCACCAGTTGGAAGGCGCTACCTCTATGACAGGGGCAAGGGTTAGGATTAAGCTTTGTGATGGTAGCACTAGTTGGAAGGCGCTACCTCTATGACAGGAGCAAGGGTTAGAATTAAGCTTTGTGACGGCAGCACCAGCTGGAAGGCGCTACCTCTATGACATGGGCAAGGGTTAGGATTAGGCTTTGTGGCGGCAGCCCCAGTTGGAAGGTGCTACCTCTATGACAGGGGCAAGGGTTACGATTAAGTTTTGTGATGGCAGCACCAGATGGAAGGCGCTATCTCTATGACAGGGGCAAGGGTTACGATTAAGCTTTGTGATGGCAGCACCAGATGCAAGGCGCTACCTCTATGACAGGGGCAATGGTTAGGATTAAGCTTTGTGGTGGAAGCACCAGTTGGAAGGCGCTACTTCTATGACAGGGGCAAGGGTAAGGATTAAGTTTTGTGATGGCAGCACCAGTTGGAAGGCGCTACCTCCATGACAGGGGCAAGGGTTAGGATTAAGCTTTGTGGCGGCAGCCCCAGTTGGAAGGTGCTACCTCTATGACAGGGGCAAGGGTTAGGATTAAGCTTTGTGATGGCAGCACCAGCTGGAAGGCGCTACCTCTATGACAGGGGCAAGGGTTAGGATTAAGCTTTGTGGCGGCAGCCCCAGTTGGAAGGTGCTACCTCTATGACAGGGGCAAGGGTTAGGATTAGGCTTTGTGATGGTAGCACCAGCTGGAAGGCGCTACCTCTATGACATGGGCAAGGGTTAGGATTAAGCTTTGTGATGGCAGCACCAGTTGGAAGGCGCTACCTCTATGACAGGGGCAAGGGTTAGGATTAAGCTTTGTGGCGGCAGCACCAGCTGGAAGGCGCTACCTCTATGACAGGGGCAAGGGTTAGGATTAAGCTTTGTGGCGGCAGCCCCAGTTGGAAGGTGCTACCTCTATGACAGGGGCAAGGGTTAGGATTAAGCTTTGTGATGGCAGCACCAGTTGAAAGGCGCTACCTCTATGACAGGGGCAAGGGTAAGGATTAAGTTTTGTGATGGCAGCACCAGTTGGAAGGCGCTACCTCCATGACAGGGGCAAGGGTTAGGATTAAGCTTTGTGGCGGCAGCCCCAGTTGGAAGGTGCTACCTCTATGACAGGGGCAAGGGTTAGGATTAAGCTTTGGGGCGGCAGCACCAGCTGGAAGGCGCTACCTCTATGACAGGGGCAAGGGTTAGGATTAAGCTTTGTGGCGGCAGCCCCAGTTGGAAGGCGCTACCTCTATGACAGGGGCAAGGGTTAGGATTAAGCTTTGTGGCGGCAGCCCCAGTTGGAAGGCGCTACCTCTATGACAGGGGCAAGGGTTAGGATTAAGCTTTGTGGCGGCAGCACCAGCTGGAAGGCGCTATCTCTATGACAGGGGCAAGGGTTAGGATTAAGCTTTGTGGCGGCAGCCCCAGTTGGAAGGCGCTACCTCTATGACAGGGGCAAGGGTTAGGATTAAGCTTTGTGATGGCAGCACCAGTTGGAAGGCGCTACCTCTATGACAGGGGCAAGGGTTAGGATTAAGCTTTGTGGCGGCAGCACCAGCTGGAAGGCGCTACCTCTATGACAGGGGCAAGGGTTAGGATTAAGCTTTGTGGCGGCAGCCCCAGTTGGAAGGTGCTACCTCTATGACAGGGGCAAGGGTTAGGATTAAGCTTTGTGATGGCAGCACCAGCTGGAAGGCGCTACCTCTATGACAGGGGTAAGGGTTAGGATTAAGCTTTGTGGCGGCAGCCCCAGTTGGAAGGTGCTACCTCTATGACAGGGGCAAGGGTTAGGATTAAGCTTTGTGGCGGCAGCCCCAGTTGGAAGGCGCTACCTCTATGACAGGGGCAAGGGTTAGGATTAAGCTTTGTGATGGCAGCACCAGTTGGAAGGCGCTACCTCTATGACAGGGGCAAGGGTTACGATTAAGCTTTGTGGCGGCAGCACCAGCTGGAAGGCGCTACCTCTATGACAGGGGCAAGGGTTAGGATTAAGCTTTGTGGCGGCAGCCCCAGTTGGAAGGCGCTACCTCTATGACAGGGGCAAGGGTTAGGTTAGGGTTTGTGATGGCAGCACCAGTTGGAAGGCGCTACCTCTATGACAGAGGCAAGGGTTAGGATTAAGCTGTGTGCTGGCAGCACCAGTTGGAAGGTGCTACCTCTATGACAGGGGCAAGGGTTAGGATTAAGCTTTGTGCTGGCAGCACCAGTTGGAAGGCGCTACCTCTATGACAGGGGCAAGGGTTAGGATTAAGCGTGGTGATGGCAGCACCAGTTGGAAGGAGCTACCTCTATGACAGGGGCAAGGGTTAGGATTAAGCTTTGTGATGGCAGCACCAGTTGGAAGGCGCTACCTCTATGACAGAGGCAAGGGTTAGGATTAAGCTTTGTGATGGCAGCACCAGTTGGAAGGCGCTACCTCTATGACATGTGCAAGGGTTAGGATTAAGCTTTGTGATGGCAGCACCAGTTGGAAGGTGCTACCTCTATGACAGGGGCAAGGGTTAGGATTAAGCTTGGTGATGGCAGCACCAGTTGGAAGGCGCTACCTCTATGACATGGGCAAGGGTTAGGATTAAGCTTTGTGATGGCAGCACCAGTTGGAAGGCGCTACCTCTATGACAGGGGCAAGGGTTAGGATTAAGCTTTGTGATGGCAGCACCAGTTGGAAGGCGCTACCTCTATGACATGGGCAAGGGTTAGGATTAAGCTTTGTGATGGCAGCACCAGTTGGAAGGCGCTACCTCTATGACAGGGGCAAGGGTTAGGATTAAGCTTTGTGATGGCAGCACCAGCTGGAAGGCGCTACCTCTATGACAAGGGCAAGGGTTAGGATTAATCTTGTGATAGGATTAAACTTTGTGATGGCAGCACCAGTTGGAAGGTGCTACCTCCATGACAGGGGCAAGGGTTAGGATTAAGCTTTGTGGTGGAAGCACCAGTTGGAAAGCGCTACTTCTATGACAGGGGCAAGGGTAAGGATTAAGCTTTGTGATGGCAGCACCAGTTGGAAGGCGCTACCTCTATGACAGGGGCAAGGGTTAGGATTAAGCTTTGTGATGGCAGCACCAGTTGAAAGGCGCTACCTCTATGACAGGGGCAAGGGTTAGTTTAGGGTTTGTGATGGCAGCACCAGTTGGAAGGCGCTACCTCTATGACAGGGGCAAGGGTTAGGATTAATCTTTGTGATGGCAGCACCAGTTGGAAGGCGCTACCTCTATGACAGGGGCAAGGGTTAGGATTAATCTTTGCGATGGCAGCACCAGCTGGAAGGCGCTACCTCCATGACAGGGGCAAGGGTTTGGATTCAATCCATGGTTACTGCATTATCAGGTCACTACAAAACATGTCCTTGTGGCGATAAACTCCACATAAGCTATAATAATTATAAGGAATAAGCTTCCTAGATTCAATGAAAAATCATTCTTCGCTGGTCTGCAGGGCTTTCCTGTTAAGTTTTACTTATCTCTTATCTATTGCAAGACTTACGTCTTGCAATGCGATGAAGGAGAACTTCCGGAGTTTATGTTACATCTGCCCCAATCACACAAGCACTAAACATTATGCGATACTATCATGAAATCGATGAAGGGCCAAATGGAAAACTTCATTGCATTGCATTCACACGCATTGAATTTTAGACGTGTTGACGTAAATATCGTGTGCCAAATCCCTGGTGACAATAATGTATAGAACACATGGCGACAATAATGTATAAAACACATGGCGACAATAATATATAAACACACGGCGACAATAACGTATACAAACACATGGCGACAATAACGTATAGAAACACATGGCGACAATAATGTATAGACACACATGGCGACAATAACGTATAGAAACACATGGCGACAATAATGTATAGAACACATGGCGACAATAACGTATAAAAACACATGGCGACAATAACGTATAGAAATTTACCACATGGCGACAATAACGTATAGAAACACATGGCGACAATAATGCATAGAACACATGGCGACAATAATGTATAGAACACATGGCGACAATAACGTATAGAGAAACATGGCAACAATAACGTATAGAAACACATGGCGACAATAATGTATAGAACACATGGCGACAATAACGTATAATAACACATGGCGACAATAACGTATAGAAATTTAACACATGACGACAATAACGTATAGAAATTTAACACATGGCGACAATACCGTATAGAAACACATGGCGACAATAACGTATAGAAATTTAACACATGGCGACAATCACGTATAGAAACACATGGCGACAATAACGTATAGAACACATGGCGACAATAACGTATAGAAACACATGGCGACAATAACGTATAGAAACATGGCGACAATAATGTATAGAAGACATGGCGACAATAACGTATAGAAACACATGGCGACAATAACGTATAGAAACATGGCGACAATAATGTATAGAAACATGGCGACAATAATGTATAGAAACATGGCGACAATAACGTATAGAAACACATGGCGACAATAACGTATAGAAACATGGCGACAATAATGTATAGAAGACATGGCGACAATAACGTATAGAAACACACGACGACAATTACGTATAGAAACACACGACGACAATTACGTATAGAAACACACGACGACAATAACGTATAGAAACACACGACGACAATAACGTATAGAAACACACGACGACAATAACGTATAGAAACACACGACGACAATTACGTATAGAAACACACGACGACAATTACGTATAGAAACACACGACGACAATTACGTATATAAACACACGACGACAATAACGTATAGAAACACACGACGACAATAACGTATAGAAACGCATGGCGACAATAATGTATAGAACACATGGCGACAATAACGTATAGAAACACACGACGACAATAACGTATAGAAACACACGACGACAATAACGTATAGAAACACACGACGACAATAACGTATAGAAATTTAACACATGGCGACAATAATGTATAGAAACACAAGGCGACAATAACGTATAGAAACGCATGGCGACAATAACGTTTTAGAAACACATGCAAACTGGTAAAGAATGAAGAATGGAGTAAATTGTACGTTTATATGCACGATGTGGATAACTGCAGTTGATGTTGATATAAAGAGCAAAAATTATTGGAATATGACCGATACATTATCTTAATCATATCTCTTGAGAACTGCTGCAGCTGACAACAATTCTCAGTTATCGATTATTGTACCGGTACCTTGTTGCCCACTTTATCCCTCCCGCATGACGTCTTCCCTTCGGTTTCGTTCCCGAACAACGCCAACAAACAATAAGTGATTAGGCAGCTTATTTCAAGTCAAGCAGCGCTCAAAGATTACGAATCGAATAACCCTCGCTTGATATATTATACGTGTTCAAAATCTTAATATCAGATTGGTGTTTTGCAGAATGTCGCTGGTTGCCATGGTTCCGATGCTCCTCGCACTTGTCATCCACGTTGCCGCGGCATCGGTTACTACAGACCCGGGTGATGTCCACGGCAACGAAAGCTTCGCTGAGAGTTATACCATGAAGAATACAACCCTAGCGTTCGACAGAGTGACACATGGCTACACCGAGTCAGAATCCGAGACCCAACGGAAAAATAGTGAGGAATCTGCTTTGTTGATGTCGACTGAAGTTCCTTTCAATAATCTATCACGGCTTGAGATGAGAGGAGACGGAACATCACCACAAGGGAATTCTACCGTCATAGGTGTGTATATCGCAGAACATACCGCCATTGTGGATGGCCAAACAATGATCGTTTCAACGATGAATCCAGAAGACATCCAGCCGGAATCAACGGAGCCGGATGTGGCAACAGATACGACGGACTTGATTCCTAAGAGTGTGGAGGAGACCGTCCCGGAATGGTCGCGAATCTTCGACCTCTGCCAGCTGACGTGCACCTCGGTGGGCTTCGTGGCCAACGTCCTCACCCTCGTGACGCTGATCGCCAGCCAGAAGGGCTTCTCCCGGCTCATCCTGTCCCTGTTCCGCCACCAGGCCCTGGTGGATGCCTGGGTCTGCGCCATGGCCTCCGTCGTCATGCTGCAGCCCTACCATTGGCTGACGGGCAACCTGTACGTGGACATCGTGGTGTGCCATGTCTGGCACGGCCAGGCCTTCTACTGGGGCGCCGTCACGCTCTCCACCTACAACCTCGTCCTCATCTCCTTCGAGCGCTTCTTGGCCGTTTGCACGCCCTTCAAGCATGCGCAATGGCAGGCCATCTCGCGCAAGACCTTCGCTTACGTCATCCTCGCCCTCTACATCCTGGTACTCTTCATCACGCACGGGACGTACATCCAGACCAGATTCGTTGACGGCCAATGTCGTAACGAGTACGCCTTCGACGGCGAGGGGATGGAGATCTACTTCTCGGCGTTCGTCATCTTCACCTACGTGACGACGTATTTCATCCCTGCCATCATTATGGCGATCCTCTACGGCGCCGTCAGCTACAGACTCCACAAGCGCAGCAACGACGTCGACTTGGGCCAGTCCAAAGTGGTCGACCGCGCAGGCGCACAACTCACCAAGACCGCCATCGTCGTCACCATGATCTTCATCGTCTCCATTGGTTACGACCTTCACTACTACCTCCTGGGTCACACCGGGGTTCTCGTGTACGAACTGAACACGCCGACACAGAAAGTCGGCGTGTTCTTGTCGAATCTCAACTCCAGTCTGAACCCTTTCGTTTACACCGCGCTGATGCCTATCTTTCGGGTTAGTCTCGCCAGCACATTCTGTTGCACGGATCTCCGCCTTCGGCATAGGGACAACAGCGAGGATTTCTCCAGTAGTTTCACCAGCCGCACCGCACCCGCGCCTCTCAACGCCAGTCTCAACGCCTCCATGGCTACCATAGCAACGGTGTCGTCAGACGTGAGCAAAAACACGAACCTGTGACACGGAGAATGACGGAGTCTACGAATGTCAGGCAGGCTAGGGGCTGGGCGTTGGGGTGTCGGGTGGGGGGGGGGGGGGGCAGGATATATTGATGCCGCCAATCCAGTCGATAGGCTTGGAATGCCAGAGGAGGGTTTTCAGATACGATGTATATACTTACGACATGTATATTTACACCATACATGTATACTTACACGATACATGTATATTTACAAGATACATGTATATTTACACCATACATGTATATTTACACGATACATGTATACTTACACCATACATGTATACTTACACCATACATGTATATTTACACCATACATGTATACTTACACGATACATGTATATTTACACCATACATGTATACTTACACCATACATGTATATTTACACGATACATGTATACTTACACCATACATGTATACTTACGACATGTATATTTACACCATACATGTATATTTACACCATACATGTATACCTACACCATACATGTATATTTACACGATACATGTATACTTACACCATACATGTATACTTACGACATGTATATTTACACCATACATGTATATTTACACCATACATGTATACTTACACCATACATGTATATTTACACCATACATGTATACTTACACCATACATGTATATTTACACGATACATGTATATTGACAAATGACACATTAAGGTGGGGAGTGGTCAAGGGAAGGTCAATTGAAGGTCACTCATTGACCATGGTACACTTCTCGACCTGATGTAGAATTGAGAGGCCAATTATGAACAAATTCCACATATATTTATTTTACGATGTTCACACTTGTTACAGCGAAATCGCATATAATATATAGGGTAAACATCTGACTTGTAATATCGCTTGTCAGGGATGAAAGTCGTCTGCAATGGATACAGGGTAAACATCTGACTTGTAATATCGCTTGTCAGGGATGAGAGTCGTCTGCAAGCGATACAGGGTAAAGGTCTAACTTGTAATATCGCTTGTCAGGGATGAAAGTCGTCTGCAACGATACAGGGTAAAGGTCTAACTTGTAATATCGCTTGTCAGGGATGAAAGTCGTCTGCAAGCGATACAGGGTAAAGGTCTAACTTGTAATATCGCTTGTCAGGAATGAAAGTCGCCTGCAAGCGATACAGGGTAAAGTTCTAACTTTTAATATCGCTTGTCAGAGATGAAAGTCGTCTGCAAGCGGTACAGGATAAAGGTCTAACTTGTAATATCGCTTATCAGAGATGAAAGTCGTCTGCAAGCGGTACAGGGTAAACATCTGACTTGTAATAACGCGTGTCAGGGATGAAAGTCGTCTGCAAGCGGTACAGGGTAAAGGTCTAACTTGTCATATAACTTGTCAGGGATGCTGAGAAGACATCGTTTAGCGGTTTCAATTGTTTCTTTTATCAGCAATTCATAAAATTCAAAAAACACATATATGTAGTGTATATGTATACTGTGTACAAATTTATACATTGGCAATTGTTTAAATATAATAAAAGAAAGCCGCGTATGAGATTAATTATTTTTATATCATCAGTGGTTGGATACCATGTCAATGAACTATGTTGTGAACGAATTAAAAGATGTGTGTGTGTGTGGGGGGGGGGGGGGAGTGGTCAAAATTTGTGTTAAGACTTCTAATAATTCACTCCGTACCTCAATACAAAAATTGGTCGGTAGTTTGAATATTGGTAAAACTTTTGCCATCTTTAGTTTGCCTTATAATATAAGTCCTTCTTATTTTTGCAATGGTTTAATTTTCTTTTAAAGTTCTCCAAGTGTGTTTGATATAATTTTGGTATCTTTGAAATAGAGTATGGTAGAAATTTCTGTTCTATCTCCGTATTCTACATGTATGTAAATTGGTATTTAGTTCACATGTAAGCAAGGTGATGTTTTTTTTTTAACTTCCCGCATAATTTGTCACGAAATTTATTTATGATGCCGTTTGTGATCCAGTTGGTTTTTATGTGCCTGTACTTTCGAAATTTAACTTTACCTACTATTTCTCCTTTGCTAACAGTATCCTCTTTCAGTGATATATAGTTATCATTTGGATTACAGGTCATATCGTGCATTTGTCGTGGTCACGCTGATTAAACATAGCCATAGCCCTAAGTCCATTTTAAAATTCCAATACTTGTCGACTGTGGATCGTTCTTGGTAATAATACTAACAAACTTGTGTGTCTTTACGAGGGTTCGCACAATTTTTACGCCCATGAAGTAAGGTAGGCGATCGGGTAGTGTTTTTTGATAAATACCTGCTAAAGCCTCTACCATAGATCAGGACATGGTACAGTAGAAGTTGTCAATTAATGTAATGTTGTGGAGAAAGCCTTGAGCTGTTAATGCATCAAAAAAATCACTAACAACTGGCTTATCGTTGATTGTTAAGATCGATGTATGCTTGCGTGTTTGTACCCACTTTTTATTTGCATGGTCATGGCGACATTACGTAGCGAAGACGACCGAGACTCCGTGCAGAAATAGCTTGTCGTTCCGAAATAACGTGATTAGTTTCTTTATGACGGGTCGAGATAAAATGTTACGAACAAGGTCAATGCACAAATGCAAAATGTATGAAAGTCTGTAGTTTCCTTAACAGCGGTCCCAGCAACCTAGGACTTGCTTTAGAGGAGTGCCAAACATGTCACGTGTTGTCCTGCTTAACGTTTCCTGGCCCACCGCAATTAGAGAAGCGCTTACCCAATGCCTCTATATGTATCACTATTCGGTTCCCATCACGAGATGTGCTTAAAGGGGAAGCCAGGACCAGCGATGAATGATTTTTTATTGAAACTATGAAACCAAAGTAGTTCATCCCAAGAAGGACATATTTTTTTATTTATCTGATAATGGAGTAATCATCGATTGAACGCTAACCACTGCCCCGGTCATAGAGGTAGCGCATTGCAGCTGATGATGACGTCACGGTAGCGGTCCGATATTACCCACTTCGCCCGCTGTTGTAGCCCGGGAGTTCAAAAACAGCTCACCGGCCGTCAATCGTGTCTGCCAGCTGCCAGGGCATTAAGCGTATGGGCCGGGTCGTGTAACGTGAGAACAAATGGCTTTGTGGCCCTCACACACACACAACATCCTCAACCCCCCGCAACCCAGTCATTAGTTTAACGCTCCTAACGCAAGTTTAGATGGTTAGTCAGTCGACACTCCAAAACCCGATTCCCATTCATTAACGAAGGCATTATACAGTTCACGGTAGCAAAATATATTATTGCATCACGGACGTCCACTTATCTTTTACAAAACCACATATCCACGTTTCACAGGTGAATTCATCATATAACTAGAAACCTCTCCGTATCTGCTGGCTTGTATCAATCTGCTGGCTTGTATCTGCTGACATGCACATGTACGCCATCACCCGCCCCCGTGACGTAGTGACCCGCGTAGTGGCCTTCATCCTGATTGGTTGATAGGAGGCCAGGGGGGATTAAATGATCACCACTCATGTGCGACAATATGGGTTTTTAAGCCTAACATTTTTGTTTTAGGTAACGTATATTTAGACTATATTCTCTCGTTGACACTGCCCTTAAGGCCGGAATTGGCTTCCCCTTTAACCTGTATCTTTTCTGTGGCAGTCGATCATGTTGGTTTTGTTCGTACAAGTTAATAAAATATACAACTAATGGAATCTTTGCCTTGATTCGCCTTGATTGCCATGAGGCGCTGCCGTGGAAAACTGCCGTATGGGCAGCCTGAAGCTATGCGCAGCCTGAAGGCTATGAGCAGCCTCAAGGTTATCCGCGATATCGCTGAGAGGAAGACACCTAATGACATGACACTCCTCACCCTACCCACCCCTATACCGTCATACTCACCATCCGCTCCCCACAGCCCACCCCCGTACCGTCACACTCACCATCAGCCTCTCCCCCACCCCACCCGTATCCATCATTCCTCAGGCGCCAGCGGAAACACCTCGCCGTAAATAGGTCGACGACGACACTAAAACGAAGGCCTTGTTCGAAGGCCGTCCTCCAAACAAGGCTCCATCGTACTTTGTTTGAAGAGCGCACCCAACAGACTTCTGTTTCCGTCCAGTGCCTTTCCGTAGAGTTCCGTTCATTCAACTCCGCATGTTGTCATTTATAACGCGAATTCTCGGATTTCAGGTTCGAGAAATGCTTTCATTAGTTAAGCGAATGCACAGATGATTTTAGGAAGAGTTTTAACTTTAGCTTGAAATTGAAGGTACTTTTGAGGAGACTATATCACGAGAGATATCTTACGGATATATATATTAATTTACACATTAGTCAACGACAGCGGGATATACGGATTTGCACATAAGTCAACGTCAACGTGAGATATATTGAGAATGTTGCATTGTTGCCATTAGCCACACATTACCACAACAGGGAGTGTACATGAGCTTTATGATACATATTGAATTAATTCTGCATTTGACTAACATTGCTTATGACTTATTCAGCTAACACCGCAGCGCTTTTGCTCTGTTACGCTGTCATTGAATGCTTCCGAACCTCCTTCGAGGTGCGTACCTTCTAAGTCTGCGACTCGACCTGCTGAACACAGTCCTCACATCAAAATGGCATACGTGCATTCAGTCACACTAGTAGATATAAACGCGCCAAAAAAGACAAATGCGTTTTGTAAATTTCTTTAAGAAAATGGCAAATCCAAAAAACTGATAACACCACGCTACGTCCGGAATGATATCGATTGCGTGGGGGGGGGGGGGGACAGATAAAATACTTACCACACAATGGGTCAACTGCTGAGCCCCTTGAGATGTAACCGTGAAAAAGTGAAATGGTTCCTAACGCAGGTGGCTAGAGTAATTACAAATCAGCCTGGCATACAGTTATCCAGCTTGTCGCGCGTCATCTATTGAAGTGAAATGATTTAAGTCGGCCCACATCCAACCATGAAATTTTCATCTTAAGAGACTTTGCGACACCCACCCGCCTTCTCCCCATACACAAACACTATCCAAATCAATTATCAGCTTTTGAATTACCATGCAGTTTTTGTAACTGTAAGAGTGTGAGAGAAATGATCGTTATAATAGCCTTATATAAGTCTTCCTGTCAGAAATGCTCCTCAGGTTTGTAGCTTAGATGGGGCGCGTTAGCCTTTGTGGGTCGTAGCGAGACCACGGGAAGGATCAAGATACAGAGGAACCAGGTCTCCGGAAGCAACCGCCCCCCCTCTTCACTAGGAAAGACTTGAAACCTCTATCCTTACGAGGGTGGGGCTCGAACCACGTGCCGGCCACTCGCACTGTCGACAGGTCACACGGGCAACCTACTAGGCTACTAGGTCTCCATGACGCCTAATGTTAATGTTAGGCTCAGATAGCATGCCAACGTTAAATTAACGTTAGTAGCTACGTTTAACGTAACGTTTAATGTTAAATTAATGTTTGCATGTTAACGTTAACAGTAAATAATTTTTAAACGAATATCTAGCGGTAGCGATCGGCAAAAGTCGGCCTTCCTCCCGATGTACACCCTGTGTCACTGCGTATTTCCCGAAAGGGTGGTCCCAGGTTCGTCCCCAATGGCACCAGTGTGGTAGTTGAAGTCATAGGTAGTTGACTCCGAAAGTTAATCCCCGCCAGGTCGGGGATTGAACTCCGTTCGTGAGATTACAAGGCGAACACACTAACCCCAGATTACAAGGCACGCACGCTAACCCCAGATTACAAACCAAAGTCTAAGGTTACATGAACGTGTACATGACATCTGGGAGGGGTTCTGTGTTGATAAAAGTCGATAACCTATCTGTAAAACACATACACGCACGAACCTTGTACGTAAACTTGCATTTCAGATGAGGTTTTTATTGGCCTACACCGCTCAATTAATCAGAACACTGGGGGTAAGACGTGTTCCAAGCACGATTAACTGATACCGCTCTCTCAGGGTCTATGTTAGGTGTTGGCAGCGAGATGGCAAGGTCAAAGAACGATGCCGACATGTTTGCATGATGATTATTTGTGTTGACATACACGATTGCTTGATGATTATATATTGCACGTGAACTGATCAGCCCCTTTCGTTTCCTTGTGGCGTTGTCATTAAATGACATTTTGTTTAATCACACCAACACCCTTTATATCATGTACACATTATTTTATATACAGTTAACGATATATACATCAAAGGTAATAGGAATTCAAATTGAAATAGCTGTTGTATTTATCCAGAAACAGTGCTTTCAGATTAAGAAGGCGTCAATGGGTACACCAATCATCTCATAGTAATGATGGTTTCACCGTCTGACATCAGTCCTTGTCACTTCACATCAGCTGGTATTTGTCTGGCCTGGAATAAACAAAAATGATATTTCACAATCAGGCATACATAAAAAGTTGGCAACAAATAGAAGTATTGGTCAAGAATTCAATGCAGATGTAACAAAGGCGTATACTCGTCAAGTTACTAACCTTTATAAGCATATTCCAACGCGGTTGATATTGTCCGCATGTCAGTTTCTATGCTCTTGGCCCAGTTCTCAACATCTCCAATTTCCTGACATGAAGTAAGGACAGAAATACAATGTAAAGCATGGTTCAACAGTGCAGTGGCAACGGTGGTTATAAAGCAGCAATTGGGAACACCATTTTACCAAAAGCACTAGAAATATTTACACTTGCTTTAAATAGATATTTAAAGCTTGCTTTAAATAGATATATACATATATATTACATATAAAAACCGAAAAACATGTTTAAGTTACATTTTGAATATCAAATTCATAGATCTTTACAAGATGTACAGGAAGTAACATTGTTAATTGATTAGATCAAACAACCTTTAATGACTGATTGAAATCCTCCACAAGCTTTAGCCACTGCATTGTTTGCTTTGCAAACTGTGCTGCATTAACATGTAGTATTTTCGTCTCTGTGTCCAATTTCTTTTGGTTGACATAAGCCTGGGCCACCCTATATGATCAGTAACGGACAGAATTACAATCCAAGTATCATAGTCACGTGACTGATACAACAAATTTATATGCGATAGACATCATCCAGTATATAGATTACTTAATATGAAATTTATTTATATCATAATTGTAGAGTTAATTGTACTTACAACTTTTGCAAACAAAAAGGCTATGTCTAAGCATATATAAATGATGTAGATAGCAATATATTTACTATCTTACCCAGAGTTTAAGTGGTCTACTAGAGCATGGGTCAAAGCTGTAGCAGCAATAGTTGCTTCTTTTTTCCTTTGTTCTGGAATGAAAAAACAGTTTTAAATTATTTATGATATTCTTGCTATCATGCAAGATAACCAGGTGCTTTCAGACTATATAAGTTCAAAAGGATGTTATTTCCATGACAGGATTGAGGACAATAATTTTAGGATTATAACCCATCAAATGTATAGAATATTTAATATTCTTTTAAAACCTGATTAAAAATCAGTTTCTTAAAATTAGATCTAGCCTGCTATCCCTCACTATAACATTAGCCCCTAGCCTGCTATCTCTCACCACAAGATTAGACCCTAGCCATTAGCCACCAATATATGCCTCTCCCCCTTCTATTTCATGATTGGATACAATTTAGTCATTGTGCACTCTCTGCCTGATACTGTGATAAGGGGTAAAGTCTAGCATCCAGCCTAAGTACCCTTATCAATGGCCTGGTATAAACTTGATTGCACATCATGTTGCCTTATAAATAAATACAATGTCCTCTGCAACAGCACCACAAGTTTAATTTAAAGGCTAAAACTCTGCCACCTCCTATTTAGCTTTGCAAATATTTGCATCTTAAAGTAACATTTCCATTTATATATTCTTTGAATTTGCTGTTATCAGTCTGAAAATCATCGAGGTGAGTAAGCAATGACATCAAACTTGCAATTTTACTGTATTTTTATCCTTTTTAATGACATAACCATGGATTTATCGATATTTGTACTCTGAATAATATATGCTCTATATTTATACCAGCTACATGCACACCATGGCAATTAGATCATTTCATTATGTGTAATTTAATCTATTTATAACAATGCATATGCAGCCAGTAGAGCGTTAGCATAAATAAATATAGCCCTGATACTATATGTGATGGTCCCAGATGCGCTAGACTCCTTAGATGGCAAGAGTCTAGTAGATAGCCATGATGATGAAGTACAACCCACATTAGTTCCATCTCCGAAACCTAGTGGCTCTGCAAGCTTCCCCATCAAGATGGGAGCTTGCGTAGCTCTGGTACATGCCTCTCTAACCACGCCTGTAAATGCCGCTTACCAGGCCTAAAAGTAGAAATCGCAGAATGGTGGCTCAAGTTAAAGGTCCTAACAGAATAAATATCCAGTGCCTACCCGTCAAGTTGCTCCATTAGATTCCTGAAGCTTTTATGACTTTCGTCGGACAGTCATTTCTTTGGTCAGTAGTGTATTTTCTTGTACTCCGGGGGATGATTTATATCCTCTCTCGCTTCGTTTTCCATGCTCCGCCGCTCGCCGGAAGTAAACAAACTCAGTGTGAACATTCGCTGCCAGTCGGCATCTGCTGACGTCCGGGGAATGGCGAAGCATTGAAAACGAAGCGAGAGGTGACAAAAATTGCCCGGATTACGCCCGTTTACGGGTGTGGTTAGAGAGGCATGTACCAGGGCTAGGAGCTTGCGGAGCCACCAGGTTTTCGGAGATGGAACTAAACCCTCATTAGACCAGGGTGCAGAATGGTGGGGTGTCCATGTATCGATCGTATAGCTTTTTGCCCATATCAAAAGATTTATGAATTTGACATTTTGAACTTGTTTGTCACTGACACTGTGTCTGTGACTGTGTCAGTTTGAAAAAAGAAGTGTCACTGACACTGTCAAGTGTCAACAAGCATTTGGATTAAGTCTTAGCTTCAATGTCAACATCTCTTACCCTGCAACTCTTTTCTAATATGTTGCTTATTTTGATGTTGCTTTAACATTGATGACAGCATGATGACAATTGCAGAAACGATCGGTGAGTGCTTTGAATGACAAAATTCTTGGAATCCTCCGTCAAAACATAAAAACCGGAAATGCCTAACAACACCTTACTTTAATAAATCTCCGTGAATACAGAAAATAGAACTCGCGCCACCGCACGTTTGCTCAAATAAGTTTACATAACAGCGTACAAAGTCATTCGGTTTTAAACAAATTAGTAGTGTTAGTCAACATTGGTGGCAAAAACCCGTCATTGTGCAAGATAATTTAAAAGTTTGTGCACAGGAAGTAATGTAAACATGCAAAACATGTATTCCAACGCCAGTTGGTTCCCTGACAAATTACAAGGAAAGGCAGGGAACCCACACAAGTGCACTCTCGACCAGAGTCACGCGAGACTTTGAGCAAGATGGAGTGGAAGGCAGCTCCCTTGTTTCTTCTACAGTTATTACACTATATATATTCCAATGTCGCCTTTAATCTATACACGGAAGACCCAATAGTAAAAGAAGGATTACGAGACTCATATTTCGGATTCTCAGTGGCCCAGCACATCCGTACTACAGAAGGACCGAGTGGAAGTTTACAGGAAGACCACCTGTAAGTAAACTTGGCTCTTGCACATTCCATGATTCCGTTCATCACTGCAGTTCACATTCGCCGCCCTGACCGAGTCCGTGAGAGTATGTGGGTGACTGCTGTCTAGTCCTGAAGCGTGTAGCCTTGAACGTTGTTCTCTCCATTCTCGGTAACAGCACCACAAGTTTTAGGCTAGATCATGGATTGCCATTTACCAATGACATTTCTTCAGTTCAGTAAAGAAGCGGGGCGGGGGGGGGGGGCGGGCGTGTAGTAACGCATGTTGCACACCCCCCCCCCCTCCCTCTGCTGATTAAAGGTGGGCACTGGTAATCACAACAATAGAATCTCTTTGATAGACATAACCTCCACAGGGGCAGATCCAAGCTTGCAACCAGTGGGGGTCCATGATACCTCAGCCAGGCTCAGGTAGGGTTCTTCCTAAACGCTAAAAAGGGGGGCTCCACAGCCTGGGATCCACACATCGGATGGCCTAAATTTTGCATAAAAAAATGACATTCTTCCCGATGAAACATAATTCTTCCCTTGCTGCTATAGTAATTAAGAATTGCCTTCTTCCATTCTTGCACTCAACTACCTATTTTGCGGCAAGTGCCCCCAGGTAAGTCTGCTTCTCTAGGCGTAGGGGCACAACGGTAACAATGTTAAAATCCTTCATCGTTAGTAGGGAATCGACTGTAGCTTTTATTATAATGTGGGTGCGTATAATAATAGTGCTTACATATTCTATATACCTTGTTCTGACATCAAAAAAGTGTATCAACACTAGATTGTTGCAGTTATATTTTTGCAAAAAAATGTTGGAGCCAGCGACTTTTCCCTACCAACCTCCATGTATATGCAGCGCCACCTAGCAAATCCCGCCACCATTTGAACCATTTGTAGCCTAGGTCCAAAACTTTGTAACAGTTAATGGCCTGTGAAAGAGGGTGCTGCTGTTGTCCTTAAGTTCAAAGTGAGCGACTGATAAGGCCCTCTAGCGGAGAGTCATATGCTAATGGAGAGGAGGAATCAAATCGCCCTCACATGTACAGGCATCCGCCAAAAACAAGTATGGCGGATGGCTGGTCGGGAACAGTTGTATGCTCCAACATTTCTTCTCGAAAATATAACATAAACAACCTAGTATCGATATACTTTATTAATGTCAGATGATAAAACAAGGTATATAGAATTTGTAAACACTATTATTCTTCGAGCACACATTATAGTAAAAGCTACAGTCGATTCCCTACTAACGTCGAAGGATTTTAACGTTGTTACCGTTGTGCCCCTATAGAAGCTGGCTTGCCGTGGGGCACTTGGGCCAACTACCTCTTGTGATACCAGGTCCAGAATAAACCTGTCCTCTTAGTATACATTTAAATAACTTACTTATTAAAAAATATATCCACTTTGTAATTTTTACCTTAAAGTAGGTTTTGTTAATTTATCTAAGATCAAATACGCCCCAGAAACTGTATGTGAGGTGAGATGGATTTTTCTCACATTAACTTAGATGCTTCCTATAGACTGTGAGAATTTTCTCATACGTCATATTCTGACTTACACTTACACAAGTCAATTTTACACCTCTCATAATGCTCCTGATAAAATATACTTTAGTTCATGTGAGTTGTAAACCTAAAGCTGTAAAGGCTTAGACAGGATCACATGCGTGTGTGCCTGTAATAAATCAGTGGAGGAGGGATAAGGGGCCCCTACACAGTATACAGGATGACTCTGGATTAACATGTATTATTCAGACTATTGGCAAGTACTGATAAGTTCCTGGAATGTGTGACCACATCAGTTCAGTCCCTCATTGCAAGTTAGCTTCGCACATACGATGGATGGCAGTTAACTAAATTTCATTTTTTACTATGGAATGTTTGCTATGATCATGGTTATTTCACTGCCAGCATTATCATGACCTAGGAGGTATGTACACAAGAACGCCATACAGATTCTATCCATTTCTTCCTAGATATTGTCCCATTGACTTGGTCTGTCTAAAGATCAAGAGCCAATCCTGTTACCTTTTAGCAGAAATTAAGTTACTACTTTAACACTGAACCAAACCTGTTGGGTGAACTAATATTCTTATTATTCTTAGAATAAATGATTGTGACTTTTATGCAAGATGGCGAGGATTTAGGCTAATTCTTTAGCCTAAATAAGGTTGCTGCCATAGTAAGGGTATATCGTTATAGCGGAACCGAGCGAAACCGGGTAGAAAGTAGCGGAGCCGGGTGCAAACTACCAGTTAGACAAGGTGCAAGAAGTTCAGTTTTGCTTAAAAGTACACTTACCAATGCTTCTGTTATATTAGTACAATATTTACTTAAAAATATGAAGATATTGTCTGATAACAGAAGGATTTGTCTCCGACTGCTGAGACCAGTGCCAGGCCGCCATCTTGGCTGTTGACAATTAAACTCTTTCGTTGCAAGAATTACATTTATTAAAACCATGCAAGCGTTCAGTATATACAGAAATAGGTTATATTTCTTCTTTAGCGTAGCGAGTCAATTGGTCAATGCAGTATTTCTCCACCAAATACGGCCGGTTTTGCTAAAGCCGAAAAGTTAGTGGCGCCGCCCGTGATCAAGTTGTGGGTGGCGCAGAAGATCCGCGTCCGCATATATTCCCCCAAATCAAACGAATAATGTGAGAAAAAAAACACGAACATTGAAAACTTTATTATTTGGCAAAAGACATTCGTCAATGTACAGGGTTTAGTCGGCACAGGTGGTGCCGCCAAGTGATCACCCTTGGAGTCTTCCCACGACAACAATCAAGATGGCGGCCCGGCACTGGCAAGTTCTAGCAGTCAAGAGACAAATTCTTCTATAACTAAACAATATCTCCCCATCTTTTGGTAAATAATGCACGAATAGAACAAGAGCATTGATTTACTTTACTTTTAGTTTACTTGGACTTCCTGCACTTTGTCTAACTGGCAATTTGCGCCCGGTTCCGCTACTTTTCACCCGGTTTTGCTCGGTTCCGCTATAACGATATACCGCATAGTAAACATAAAAAATATTGGAATTTCGATGCAAAACATGACAGTCAAAAGTTTACAGTTATTTTTTGTTGAAATATGAAATGTTAAGTTCAAAATCCTTAGCAGACTACTGTTGGTTTCCTCCGCTTGAGTCTTTTGTTTTAATAGATTTTTAATAGACTAATATGGTATTGCTCTTTCAATATAATGTGAAAAATTGGACCATTTGGGATACACAAGACTTGTGTAGTGATATCAGAACACTGATGTAACCTGCATATATGCTGCATGGATAACATCTTCTGACGGAGAGTTTGACAATAGATTTGTCTTGTCTTTTGTGCCCAATAAGGCTATATGGGGCCCAGGAACCACAGAAGACAATGAGAAGAGAACTTTACCTCATATTACCTAACTTGTTTACATTTCTGAGGCACAACGCCTGAAATAGTAAAGGGAATACTTTTTGCACACTTTTGCATATTGATCCACCAATCTAATTCTGGGAGCGAGGAAGTGATGTCAAAACATGCTAGTCATTTTGCATGGTTTAAGTGAAAGCAATAGTGGAATTTGTAACTGCTCTGTCAAACCACCTTGGCTTCTCGGGTGTTTCCACAGAATGGTAATCCCAGCAAAAGACAGCTTAAACAAGCCTAGCATTATTCTAACTGCTAAGTCTAGTAAAATATTTAAACTCATCACAAGAAAATACATCATATGCATGTGAAGTACATTTGCCCACTGCAGAGCCAGCCTCTGTTTCCACTTCGGAGGGTAGCTGTTCCAACTGGCATCCTATAAATGCTCAGGAAGCTTGTACAAGGCTTGATATGTCCACTGATATACATGTATGGTACGGATATATGTGGTTATTAACCCTTTAGTGCTGCTGACGCCAAGAGCGTTCATTCCTGTGGCGTGGCGGGCACCTGCTGTGCTCTTGGCGCCTGTAGATAACAGGTTAAGGACCAAGAGTCAAAGCAGATGTGGGAACGAGGGGACCGCCCTCTCAGGGCTGGCTACAGCAGACACCGAACATATTACACCCACTACTTATCGTGTTATCCCGCTAAGACCTGTGGCCTTGACTTTCGGAGAAATGTTAGAGGGGTTCCGATACAGCAGGTCTGACTGGAGGCCTCGTCAGGCAGAGAAAACCGAATGATGTCATTCTGGTTTATTAGTAACCTGAACGTGCTTCTCTGCTTAGTCACAACAAACGTTTGGTCGTCGGTATGCTGGGAGCTGATTGAACGCAGTTACCAGGCTATTTCCCCGGTTACACTGGTATATACATCGTGTATGTGTCAGGGGAGGGCTATGTAAATTTGTTAGTAAATAATGCCCACGTACTTGATTAATATTGGTAAGGAATGCCTTTGGACGGTTGATTTCGACGGAGGGCCAGTTCTAAATTTACATTGACTGGTTTTAACTTTTCATGGCATTCTTGGGACTCTTCATGGATGTTGTTTTCATCTCCGTACTGAGGCGGGCGTCGGGAGCGCGTGAGTCGATGGCTATGTGGATGAGTGTGTGAGGGATGTGGGGAGGCCCAGGTTCTGGTTGTGGCAGTAATGGCAGGGATGTGGGGAGGCCCAGGTTCTGGTTGTGGCAGTAATGGCAGGGATGTGGGGAGGCCCAGTTTCTGGTTGTGGCAGTAATGGCAGGGATGTGGGGAGGCCCAGGTTCTGGTTGTGGCAGTAATGGCAGGGATGTGGGGAGGCCCAGTTTCTGGTTGTGGCAGCGATGGCAGGATCTCCGGGTGCTGAAACAAGCTTGGGAAGGAGTGTGGGGTGGGGCATGTCATGACAGTCAATGAACGGCGAAGGTTCACTGCAGGATGAGTGCTGACGAAAAGGAGGAGAGGGGGGTGGGGGGGGGGGGGGGGAGGGGCAGTGTGTGGGTGGAGGAGTGCGAGTCATTGCATGCCTTGGCCATGCATATTATTTTTCCCGAAGAGATTTTGACGGGTTCCGGGTCTGTTTCTTGACTCAGTTATGATCCAGACTTCACGGGGTCGATTGCCTCCCGTCTGGGGCGGTGAGTCCTCCGCTGCCTTTGCTCCTGAATAACAACGTGGCTCTCCACCCCCGGAATCTCCATGGCTCTCCGACCCCCGGGATCTCCATGGCTCTCGGACCCCCGGGAACTCCATGGCCCTCCACCCCCGGAATCTCCATGGCTGGCTCTCCGCCACGGCTCTCTCACCCCCGCCATCCCTGATGGCCAGCCATTGGGATCGCGCCGGCCGTCTACCATGCAACCTCTACACCACCTGGCCCCCACCCACTCCATCGCCCCCCTGAGGACTGTTCCCAGCCCAGGAACTGCTCCCAGCTTGTCGGTGTATTTATAGGCAGCTGGCCGCTCTAGAGTTTCACGCCGCGAGGGGTCAGGCAGGGGGGGAGGGGAGCTTCGGCGGGTGCGATGGGGCGCCCGGGGGGAGAGAGGCAGGGATCGGTCGGGCGGCCACAACTCGATCCCAGGGTTAGAGCGGCCGCTGTCTTACGGGAAATCGTCTCTGCCCTCTCCTAATCATCATAGCCTTGCGCCACCCTTTACCTTCATCCCATCGCTGCTCTAATCCCGTCCTGAAAGGCAGTGGCGTCATCAAACTCTGGCCCCTCCACTGCCCCCCATCTCCCTGGACCACCACCATTCCAGCGGCTTATCTACCCGCAATCTCTCTGCTTCTCCCATTCCCCTATTATCGACTGTGCCCGAGACCAATGGCCGCTTTGCCAAATCCTAATCTAAACCTTGGCAGCAACAAATAGCCACTAAATGACCTTCAATACTTCCCTTTTCTCCTGCCACCCATCCCCACTGTGTGTGCAGCATGCATGCGGTATGCACCCCCCCCCCAATACAACCATCTCTCCAGGCTATTGAGGTCAAGCATGCAGCTCTATCCCAGCCTGTATCCCAATAGCCCTCCTCCTCCCCCCCCCCCCCTCCCGCCAGCCCCTTCTCCACCACATCCTCTCAAATCGACTGATTTGACCATCACTCCTCGGGTCTTGGAGCCGACCCCCCCCCCCTCCCTACCTCTCTTCCCTCAACTCAATCCTCCCCTTTCCTCCCATCCACCCCTGGCCGCACCCCCCTCACTAACCCCCCCCCCCCCTCCGGCCGGCTCGGCCTGTGCCGGGCACACAGACGGAGGCCTCTGGGCTGGACGGGGACGCGATACATCACCAAACCCATTGGCAGCCCCGTAGCCCACGTGGACCACAAACGGTGGGGCTAATTTGGTGCAGTTGGCCCGGGGCAGTTAGTGACGAGTGATCAAGCACGTGCTCCGGGTTAATAGCAATGGACTGAGAGGGGGGGGGGTAGTAATGTCTGAGTTTCGTGGCTCTGCGTGTGTCACAACCACAGCTGAGTTATATCCCCTATTGAAGTAGTCCCGTTCTGTTACGATGGACTGACTGCAAATTGCTTTACTCGTCTTAAAAAAAGTGTGAAAGTACCGTTATAGGTGGATGAAGCATTGTCCATGGCCAAAGCCGTCTCGGTCAGATATGGCAGTCACTAGCAGAACTGAATGTGAACATTCGCAACTATCAATATTGGCCAGTGCGCTATAATGCCTATCACATGTATGGACCAGTGATTGCATTGGTTCCAGTGACTGCGCACCTGCTAATTACCAATGCACTTCGGTTATTTTATTCACATGAATTTGGGCCTCAACTGTTACCAGACGTGTGATGTGTAATCTGCATATACTTTTTGCCGTCTATTACTCAGTACACAATCGCTGGCACTATACATGTATGACAGTGTAATACTCCAAAAGCCGATACGACGCTGTGACGTCACAGTCTGTCCGGGTAGGATCATCTAAAACTGGGCCAGAGTACGGCCGCTCAGGGAATTAGCGCGTCAGGTGCCCGGGTGAGGCGTGAATGATGTCGCAGTGTTCCGCGATTCTCATCTAACCACCGTAAAATATCGTTTTCTTGAAATTCCCCGTTGACTAATTAATATGAAGATGTGAAAAAACGATGTATGTAAATATAGGACACTTGAATTAGGTCAACCATGACTGTGGTGTATAGCCAATGTGGTTTGAAAATCGTTGGCACTGGCGGAATTAAAACAATCCTATTTCAATGGTGGAACTCGGAACTTGTCATTCCGGATTTCTAGGATGTCCGGAAATAGTACGGTATGGGGATCCCAATCCTGATTATTGCGATCATGTGGCAGCAATGATTGTGCGATTGGTTACAGAATGGTGCTTCTGTAGTGGTAGCGGTGATTGTGCGATTGGTGACAGCATGGTGCTTCTGTAGTGGTAGCGGTGATTGTGCGATTGGTTACAGAATAGTGCTTCTGTAGTCTCAAATAAATGGCTACATATACATAGTTGAAGATTAGTTTTCATTAATAGTTTTTCACATGTTCAGTTTTTGACTTGATACGTTCCTACCCCCGTGACTCATGACAAAGCTATGCGCCTGCCCAACCAAATGGGAGGCGAGTTGTCTTGATGGCTGTACTGAAAGCGGTAAGCGCAGCCATCTGTTGACTTGTTAGGTGAGTCACGTGGGCACCCAGTGACCCACCAGTCCCCGGATCCGGTCATCGGCCAAGGTGACCAAAACAACGGGATGGGTCACGGCCAGAGCCAGTGATAAACGCCCAGTGGAGGTCTGGTAGCGTATGGGTTGGTCGGTGCCGGTTGGTCACAGCCATTGGTAGTCTTAGGTAATAGTGAGATATGATCCTTCATAATAAAGCATGTAAACCAATGACCCATATAATCTAGAAGTATTAAACGATGATTGGAACATTGCATGAGGACGGGATCCCGTTTCCCGGCTTATCTCAACCGTTCCCTTCTCACACTTCTTTCCGTCGGCCGCCCCCCCCCCCCCCCCCATCTGCCAAGCGTTCCCTTCCCTGACTTCCGTCGGCCGTTTCCCTCCAGTCGATCCTCACCTGCCCTAGTGACATAGGAAGCAAGGGTTCGCCGTCGGAAATTCCAGACGTTTTTGACGTACTAGTAAGTCATACGAAGACCACGTGGCTAACTGACTGGCTGGCTAGCTCGGCGCCTCTTGTCGGTGGGCCGAGCACGCCGCGGTCTGACCCGCCGGGGCCCGCTGGCCTGGGGTGGTTGCCTGTCTGACAGCGGCAACTGCTGGCCGCCGTGAACCCAGCTCATTCATGGGTAGGGATTGTAACGTCACGCCCACTTATAACATAACGGGTACCCCCATTCACCCCCCCCCCCCCCCCCTTTCCAGCGGTCGGTCTTAACAGTTCGGTTCGACCAGCCCTGGTGGGGTCTCTGAAGCCTGGCTGGGGCAGCCACCGGTAAGATATATGGTGGCAGTGCTGGAGCCGTCGGCTTTAACCACCACCGTCTACCGTTGTGGTTGTCCGGGCTACCTACCGACCCTCTCGCTCCGCACTCACGCCTCGCTGGACTTGATGGAGCGCGTAGAACACGGCTCGCGATGGAGTGCCAAGTGGCAGTAGCCCCTTCCACCCTCCCCTGGACCCACACCCACACCCACGCACCCCCTCCCCCTCCCCCACCCCACCTCCTCTCCCCGCACACCTTCATAGATTGAACGCCGACCCCAACGCAACGACAAACACACATACATGTATGTATCCCTGTGTAGGCGTATAGTGGCCAGCCACGCTGTACCTGGGGGGTCGTCCGGTCTCACATCTCTCACTGCATCACTCATTTGGTGGTAGGTCCAGTCCCTCGGGCCTTGTGGTCCGTTCTTTGATATATATATATAAATATATGCCAGCCTCACTGTGGCCTCCTGTCGGTCAACGCTCAGGAGCCTCGTCAAGCCTCTGATGGATGTGATCCCCCCAGTGCCCCCCCCCCCCCTCCGTGACCCCACCCCACCTCCCGCGCTTGCTGAAATGCAGACCCATACACACAGACATCGGACGATAAGGAGGCAGAACATGTATATATACCACTAAAACTATAAGAATTGGATAAGTAAGGCGACACATTGCTCAAGCAGTTGACATGATATTGTCATGGACGATAAATATAGCCCTTGGGTTAGGGCCCATCTTCATCCAGTGTATTGTGACCTGTGATCATGACACCCACAATCCATCTTTGCATTTGGGAATTTAATTCATATAGCGTATTATAATGTGACACTATGCCTCTGCGATCTAGCATGTGTTTATAATGAACATACTCTACTGCCTGACGCCTATCAGAGCCCAAGCAAATCAATGGGTGGCGCACGGAGCTTCAGTCAAAGTACAACGGGAATCTAACTATTTCTTGGCGTGTTTTCTGTCATCGCATTATTCCAGCAGGTGCTTTCTGTCCCATTGTAAATCGTGTCTGGCTCTACGTACATGGTCTTTATCTGAATCACATCCTGTAATGAGACAATCTGGCTGTAAGCACGAGCTTTCTCGTGTGTTAATTACTCTAGATACATTGCCTATATTACTACTGTATATAACGACCACATGTGACTGCTGGTCCAGTGAAAAGCTGGTTCTACTGTAGTCTGGATATACAGTGCAACTCCGCTTTAACCACCCCGGTAACGTGACCACCCACCGTCATTAAGACCACTTTTTCCCAGTCCCAAATGTTTGCCTATATTTTAACATTGGCCTGAACCCGGCTAATGCGACCACCCCGCTGTACATAGATAACACGTCGACTTGCTGCTCTAGCCACAGCAAGACAGGCACGCCGAGCTTAGCACAGGGCTGAGAGGCAGCCAGACATCTATTCACACAGCTGTCGTTACTCAATGCCTGTCGTTTCGCCTGACTGGCGATAAATGGAGCCCCAAAACACCTGTTACATATACACCAACATGCGCTAACCTAGCACCGGGTATGATTCATATCTCCTCCATGCGGATTTTTGCTATATGCGAAGGTTAGTTTTGTTTCCGTCGCCTATTTTCGTACCCAGTGTCTCCCAACGCACGGCGCATCTCTGTTTATCATGTTTATGCGCTGGAGAAACAGCCGCTGGCCCAGCTCCTCCTGTCCTCCTGCCCAGGAAGCCTTCTCTCGCCACGCCACGCTGCGCTGCGCTCGGCACCATCATAAAACCTACGTGGCCCGTACCAAGGAGAGAAACACATTAACTTACTTTATTTCACCGACAGGTCATGTTAGAAGTACCGTTAACATAATAGACTGGTATGTGGATGTGTGACAAGAGATCTTGAGGTGAAGTGCCTTGTGACACGGTGAGGTTTGCCTTGGTCTGTCGCCAGGCCGCCGTGGTTACTGCCACTCTGCCCGTCCCTCTAACAGCCGCAGCTGGTCGCTTACCTCACTTAATGAACTGAGAGGGTGCATTGCTTAGCATCTCTGACACTGAAAATAAGTTATTGAAAATAATTAAACAATGTGAATTAAAAATGACATAAATATGGATATATATATATATTTATATAGATTTAATATGTATGTTAACGTCAATACTTGTTCCAACATTAGCAAGTGAAAGTACAAAACAGTTCCATGCTGTGCTGACGCCATGTGCCATGTGTCCTTGACGTAACATTGTGGTTAACCCTCAGACCCTGGACGCAATTGCTGTACTTATTGGAAACTTCGCAAATTGAGTTTATACTAAAAAAAATAGTCCTGTAGATATATTAGTACTCTGGTCTGTCTGGTCATGCAATTATTCCACTTCTTGTGGTGAATTAACACGCTTGGGTTTGTGTATCAGTAGTAATGCATGATTGACGCCCGGGGTCGACGGCTCGCCGGTCCTGTGGCTCAATAAAGGAAAGCACAGACAGATACCCGAGCTGTGTGCTGGTAGGAACACCCGGACGGTGGCTGATGGCTTCCGCCTCTTGTTTCATCAAGTGTTGACACTGTCTGCCCATCGTGGGTGGAAATATGAGGATTAACGCTTGTCATCGTTTGCTTTTACAGTTCAATGTTTAGTTGTTGACTGGTTCTAGCTACCACGAGCTTTGCCCCATGTGTCCCATCAGCTATTTCTTGGTTCGGACGCGAACAATACCGAGGTGGTCTCCATACGTACAGTTACGGACTGTGTTCTGGTTCAGGCCATCTATAATCAAAGGTGCTATTATGCCACATATATACACCCACATCCTTGGTTCCGTCTGTGGATCATGTTTGAGTGATCAGCCTATTTAATCATCTTAGCATGTTACTCACTGACGAGTTCCCGACTCGACCATACTAGATAAATATACATTGCGTAACCAAGGAAATTAGTACCTCCCACAAGTGAGCCATTTCCCAGTTACCTGATGAATAGACCGATCCAGGCTGTCAATCATTCACGGACGTCACTGTTGCTTTTAGCAAAGCATGTGGTGAAAAAAGGTCTTCTTGTGTTTTCGAACTAACCAGTTGGACAAACAAATCGGACAAACAAAGCTGCGTGTCGCTTTCTTGTCAGTTTTCAGACATGAATACTTTTCACTTGCACCTACCATCAGCTTAGGCCCAGTTCTGTGGTGTGGCTGTGGGACGGGCAAAAATCTGTCAGATTTTTGGCCCCTGGGGGTTAGCGTGTAGATTGGTCTATTGTGCTTCCATCAAGCGAGTCATTTTGGTCAAGAGATTGCAACGATGCGAAACTACTGAGCTGAATGTTAAGACAATGGGGAACCATTACAAGCTATTTAACTTATACGGCGAATGATATCAGGCAAATCCAAGCCATGTCCGAGACAATGAAAGGTTTCCCCGGAGTTTGATTGAGCCAGATTGACCCTGTAATGTACACATAAAGGCCGAGATCCAGCCAACCATCATCTGACATCTTGAGGCCCACACGGGTTTAGTCACACAGAACCCGCTTTAGAATCTCTCAAGTCTCGACATGGCCGTTTGATGCAGTACTTCTTTGCCACGGCAGATTTATTTGCCCGTGGATGCGGCGAGCCCTGGCGTGGCTGCCTCGGGGGAGGGTGGGGGGGGGGGCACGCTGCCTCCCCCTGGTGTCTGGAGATGATCCGACGTCGGCGGTCAGGGAAACGACAACTATGCCAGTTATCATCTCGCCCACATCTCGGGGTCCGCCATTCATGACCTTCTGAAGGGGTCCCGAGGCCCCCATGGCCAATAATACCCAAGACCCAGTCCGCTTTTTGGGTGCGGGTTTGAGTAATGAAGGAGGGCCTGGGATGAGCTGGAGGGGAGGAGGGGGGGGGGGCGGCTGATGGAAGTGCTTTAGTAGTAGTAGACACGATGGTGGAGGGAATTGAAAAGCCCTTCACTCCCATCGCACCCCCCCCCCTCCCTACGGCCCCCGTCCTCCCAACCGCTTACACGCACACAGACCCATATTGATTGCTTGCCCATGAAGGAGCCGGGCGGGGGGGGGGGGCGCCAATGTTGCGCTGTCGGCCACGCGGCTGCGATTGTGGCACGGCCGTCTGCAGAACCATTGAGTATTCTGGAGGAGGCTCTGCGCGGACATCTCGCTAATCAGACTCGACCATCGCCGACCGTCACGGGTCCCTAGTACCGGGGTTACTCGTGGTCGTAATATACCCCCGCCAAGCGAGGCATCCCTCAAACTGGGCATCCCCCGGCATGCTCGCGTGCTGGATCTGATGTGCTCCTCTCCTCTCGCAGATACTCCGGCCTCGTTTTGTTGGGAGCTTTATCGCCTGTCCTACCCACCCCACCCACCCTCCTCCCCTCTCCTTGGGATGCCAACGCAACGCCCCCCCCCCACCCCACCCCTCCCCGCCACTCCTGCGTCCTGGGCTACCTATGCCTCGCACAAGATGTGCAATTATTGTGGCCGTACGGTATGGAAGATGATGGGGAATATGCCGGAATGGCTTGAGGTCGTAACTTCAAGAGTCTGTGCTCGGTCGGGGCTCCGACATCAAGCCAAATGATGATCCTTTCCGTCGCCTTGCACGGAGTGTCATCATTCACGTCGCCCTGTTGACCAATGGTCTAGACCTCCGTCGGTTTTATCCCTCCCCCCCCCCTATCCACCATTTCGGCCCCGTCGGTAATTCCAATCCATATAACTCTTCGATGCTATCCCTAAAATCCACACCCCATGGTGTTGTTACTAGTGACCACACTGACTGCCCGGTTCTATAATAGGCCATGCCTCCATCACTCAAGGCGTTCCATCCTTGGGAGTCCTCCACTACCCCCCCCCCCCTCACCCCGCCCAGCCCCAGCTCCGTGCCGTACCCCCTTAGACCCTTCCCTAGCAACCTACCCCCCGCACTACACCCTGCCCCCTCCCCAAGGCCCTTTGGCAATATCCTGTCACTGACCCCCGATATCCTCTCGTTAAATCAGGGCTGCCCCTCCAGACGGCCAGCGTGGCCCATGGAGGCCATGGAGGCCGAGGGACTCCACCCCGAGACAGACCGCGCCTGCCTGAGCCTCGCCTAATACTCCTAATACGACCCAATCTGCTTAAACCAAACCGTGGCGCGGCATGATGAATACCGGCGCTGGGTCGGAACTAAACGGTGTGGAAGCACCAAGCGGCCGTCTCAGCCAATGCCTTCCACCTATCCAGCCAGCCGTGCAGCTAGCCAGCCACCCATCCAGCCAGTCGTGCAGCTAGCCAGCCACCCATCCAGCCAGCCGTGCAGCTAGCCAGCTACCCATCCAGCCAGTCGTGCAGCTAGCCAGCTACCCATCCAGCCAGCCGTGCAGCTAGCCAGCCACCCATCCAGCCAGTCGTGCAGCTAGCCAGCCACCCATCCAGCCAGTCGTGCAGCTAGCCAGCTACCCATCCAGCCAGTCGTGCAGCTAGCCAGCCAGCCATCCAGCCATCTAGCCATCCAGCCAACCAACTAGCCATGCATCCAGCCCACCAGCTAGCCAGCCATCCATCCCACCAACTCGCCAGCCATCCATCCCACCAACTCGCCAGCCATCCGTCCATTCACCAGCCATCCAACCATCCAGCCCATCAACCAGCCATCCAGCCCACCATCCAGCCCACCATCCAGCCCACCATCCAGCCCATCAACCAGCCATCCAGCCCACCATCCAGCCCACCATCCAGCCCATCAACCAGCCATCCAGCCCACCATCCAGCCCACCATCCAGCCCACCATCCAGCCCACCATCCAGCCCACCATCCAGCCCACCATCCAGCCCACCATCCATCCATTGTTTATGTGTAACTGTATAACTTTATAAATCACAATGTTGGGTGGCTCTAGCGCCCGCGACCTTTAAGGTCTTAGTTGGAGTCTCCCGGCCAAGTCGACACTATTTGTTTCACTTCTCGTTTGTATTTACGTCATAGTTGGTCAAATAAACGAATCTTGAATCTTTAATCTTGAATCCATCCAGCCAACCTACCAGCTAGCCATCCATCCAACCCACCAACCAGTCATCCAGCCCACCAGCCATCCAGCCACCAGATCCAACCCACAGGCCAGCCACGCAGCCCACCATCCAGCCAGCCAACCCACCAGCTAGCCAGCCATCCAGCCCACCAACTCGCCAGCCATCCAGGCCACCAGCTAGCCAGCCGTCTAGCCATCAGATTCAGCCTTTGGTGTCCCCATCCTCCTAGTCCGGCTGCTTGGCCATATAAAGATAGCGGAAGAAATTGGACGTTAGTCCCGCCGTCGAGAGAGAGACAAACGTTACTAATGACAACCACCCTTCCATTGACCATCGACCAGTGGGCGTGGGGTGGGGGGAAGAGGGGGGGGGGGGGCGGGGAGGGCGCAGGGGACGGGGGCACAGACTGACAGGCGAGAGGCGATGATCGGTGCCGAGGTAATCAAGTTAAGACTGTTTGTGTGGCTGCGAATGCTGCTATTGCTCAGACGTGGTTGTCTTTCGGCCTGTTGTCTGTCGGCTAGTGGGGGTGGATGCCTCTATGGGATTCGTTATACTTCAGAGTGAATAGGAGGCTTTCGCATGTCCTCCCATGGCGATACCATGCACTCCTCTCTGTCATGCTGGCTCTCGTCTCTAACCAAACCACCCTGCCCCGAAGGATCTTTGCTCTAACTAGCTCTATTACTCTCCTTTAGTTGGTCACACATCGCTCTCTCCTTAAGAAAGGGTTCAAGAAATTGAGTTACTTAATTCTAGCCACGAAACAAGACGAAGGAAAGGCTGCCATGGCCAGGAATATCACGGATCTAAGGAGATAAGCTTGCAGCTTAGTGACCACGCCACCACCCACGGCGTCTGGCGGAATCAAATATTAGGCAGCTGACGGCAGCATTCAATAACCCTGTCCAGAGTTTGGTAAAAGGCTTTATTGCAAAACCTTCAAGGGTTCAGTGTCCTTGTTACTCTCTTCCCCTGCGGACGTGTTTACAATGCGATCGGATCAACTCCATCGAGTCTGACTGCAGCTCGCTTTGCCAAAGCTTTTCCTTTCTTCCTGCCTTGGCCTGTTCTGTTTCATTTCTTCTCTTTTTTTGTAAAACTCTTGGCTCGAAATCACAGCTGCGTTAAGCTTGTCGCGCGGTGTGTGTTTTTCCGCGTCGCGAGTTTTTTTTTGTGAGCTTTTGCGCGTCGCGTGTGCCGTTTTTTTCTTACCACACACGCGCGTTAACAGAAAACCCCTGTCCTTGTAAATAGTTCCTTAATGATCGACTCCTGCAGGACTGACGCCGCCGTCACTGACTCACAAACTCTTTGTGCCTTTATGCCTTAAGCTTGATTGTCTGAGGGGTCCGATTTCAAAACAGCCTTTCCTTCAGCTGTTGAACCCCGACGGCTGGGTCATTACAGTCTCGTGCCCGGCGCCAGACCTGGTTAAGCCGGGAGAGCTGAGTGAATGAACACAGCCCTGGGGGGTAAAATCCTGAGCTCACTCCGCCGGGAAGTCGGGATAAATGCAGCAACAATACAGGAAATGATCGGACGTTTTTACACGGCTGTTTGCGCTGATAAGCCGACGCGCAATGCCCGTGTATGCGGCTGGCTATCGGGTGTTCGGTGGCCCTGGCCACAGGTCCTGTTGGCCGGGCCCCCAAATGGTTTGCCCGGACTTTTTTCTTGGGTCATGGACGCGATAATAGGGGTAAAATAATCGTAATAGGTCCGATTGGGATACTATGCTCACGAAAACCACAATCGTTGGCGAAGTTAGTCTCCTCCACAGCCCACCGCTACGTGGCGCTAAGGGGGAGGCTGGGTGGGAGCCCGCTAGGTGTTGAAATGGGGTCGGTGGGTCCTAGTGCCACTTTAATATCATATCATATAATGATAGCGCCTAATTGTCATGTAAATATATAAAGTATTACTGCTAGACGGAGAATTGTTTTCTTGTCAAATATGATGTCCATAATTGGCCGTGTCGCCATCACCAGTTAGACGATACAGTGCACACACGCAGCTCACAGCAACCGGGAAATGGGACATTAACCTGTTGGCCTTAGCATCATAATGATACACATATATCTGGATGAATCTCCTCTCAGAACTGCGCATCCTGGTAGATATAAATACATAGAGACTATTATATCCGGTATTTGAGAGTTCACTATATTGCGAAGTATGTCGGCCCCCTATATCATGTACAAGTCAGTGTCTCCAGTTCTGGCTGCGGTGCTCTATGACCTGCGAACCGGATGTGGCTGTCAGACTGCAGTCGCTGTCAATAGTGATAGTCTGACAGCTGGAGGACACGATGTTCGTTATCTGTGTCCGTGCCCCTCTTGCCCCCCCCCCCTCCTCCTCTCGCTCTCTCTGCCCCCTCCTTCTCCTTCCCCCCTCTCGCTCTCTCTGCCCCCTCTCCCCCCCCCCTACACCCCTCTCGCTTTCTCTGCCCCCTCCTCTCTCTCTCTGTTTCTCGCTCCTTACACTCCACTCGCTCTCTCTGCCCCCTCTCTCTCCCCCCCCCCCCTACACCCCTCTTGCTTTCTCTGCCCCCTCCTTTCTCTCTCCGCCCTCTCCTCTCTCTTTCTCGCCCCCTACACCCCTATTGCTCTCTCTCGCCCTCTACACCCCTCTGGCTCTCTCTCGCCCCCACACCCCTCCCGCTCTCTCTCGCCCCCTACACCCCTCTCGCTCTCTCTCTACCCAAACTCTCTTTCTCCTCTCTGAGGCGGATGTCTCTTTTTGTCTAGATGCCTCTCTTTCGATGTTTGGTGCTGGTGTTCTGTCCGGCCCACCCCTGCTTGTCCCTATTGCTCGCATGCCCTTCCCTGTCCACTGGCCAGTCTCTGCCTGTCCATGTCCCCGCCTGTCTGCATGTTCTTGCCTGCCTCTGTTGGCTCTTGTCAGTTTGTTTTTACCCGTGTCCACCCATGTCCCACCCATGTCATTCCCTGCCATTCCCTTTGATTCCCTGTCCACCCATGTCCCATCCATGTCATTCCCTGACATTCCCTTTGATTCCCAGTCCACCCATGTCCCATCCATGTCATTCCCTGCCATTCCCTTTGATTCCCTGTCCACCCATGTCCCATCCATGTCATTCCCTGCCATTCCCTTTGATTCCCTGTCCACCCATGTCCCATCCATGTCATTCCCTTTGATTCCCTTTGATTCCCTGTCCACCCATGTCCCATCCATGTCATTCCCTTTGATTCCCTGTCCACCCATGTCCCATCCATGTCATTCCCTGCCATTCCCTTTGATTCCCTGTCCACCCATGTCCCATCCATGTCATTCCCTTTGATTCCCTGTCCACCCATGTCCCATCCATGTCATTCCCTGCCCTTCCCTGTGATTCCCTGTCCACTAATGTCCCATCCATGTCATTCCCTGCCATTCCATGTGATTCCCTGTCCATCCATGTCATTCCCTGCCATTCCCTGTGATTCCCTGTCCACCCATGTCCCATCCATGTCATTCCCTTTGATTCCCTGTCCACCCATGTCCCATCCATGTCATTCCCTGTCATTCCCTTTGATTCCCTGTCCACCCATATCCCATCCATGTCATTCCCTGCCCTTCCCTGTGATTCCCTGTCCACTAATGTCCCATCCATGTCATTCCCTGCCATTCCCTGTGATTCCCTGTCCACCCGTGTCCCATCCATGCCATTCCCTGCCATTCCTTTTGATTCCCTGTCCACCCATGTCCCATCCATTTCATTCCCTGCCATTCCCTTTGATTCCCTGTCCACCCATGTCCCATCCATGTCATTCCCTGTCCACCCATGTCCCATCCATGTCATTCCCTGTCCACCCATGTCCCATCCATGTAATTCCCTGCCATTCCCTTTGATTCCCTGTCCACCCATGTCCCATCCATGTCATTCCCTGCCATTCCCTTTGATTCCCTGTCCACCCATGTCCCATCCATGTCATTCCCTGCCATTCCCGGTACGTCCATGTCCCATCCATGTCATTCCCTTTGATTCCCTGTCCACCCATATCCCATCCATGTCATTCCCTGCCATTCCCTGTGATTCCCTGTCCACCCATGTTCCATCCATGTCATTCCCTGCCATTCCCTTTGATTCCCTGTCGACCCATGTCCCATCCATGTCATTCCCTTTGATTCCCTGTCCACCCATGTCCCATCCATGTCATTCCCTGCCATTCCCTTTGATTCCCTGTCCACCAATGTCCCATCCATGTCATTCCCTGTCATTCCCTTTGATTCCCTGTCCACCCGTGTCCCATCCATGTCATTCCCTGCCATTCCCTTTGATTCCCTGTCTACCCATGTCCCATCCATGTCATTCCCTGCCATTCCCTTTGATTCCATGTCCCATCCATGTCATTCCCTTTGATTCCCTGTCCACCCATGTCCCATCCATGTCATTCCCTGCCATTCCCGGTACGTCCATGTCCCATCCATGTCATTCCTTGTGATTCCATGTCCACCCATGTCCCATCCATGTCATTCCCTGCCATTCCCGGTACGTCCATGTCCCATCCATGTCATTCCCTTTGATTCCCTGTCCACCCATGTCCCACCCATATCATTCCCTGCCATTCCCTGTCCACCCATGTCCCATCCATGTCATTCCCTGTGATTCCCTGTCCACCCATGTCCCATTCCCTGTGATTCCCTGTCCACCCATGTCCCACCCATATCATTCCCTGCCATTCCCTGTCCACCCATGTCCCATCCATGTCATTCCCTGCCATTCCCTGTCCACCCATGTCCCATCCATGTCATTTCCTGCCATTCCATGTCCACCCCTGGGTTTTCCTATCCGCCCCCGCCCGCCCCTGGTTGTTCCTGTCCGTCCCTGGTTGTTCCTGTCTGCCCCTGGTTGTTCCTGTCTGCCCCTGGTTGTTCCTATCCGCCCCTGGTTGTTCCTGTACGCCCCTGGTTGTTCCTATCCGCCCCTGGTTGTACCTGTCCGTCCCTGGTTGTTCCTGTCTGCCCCTGGTTGTTCCTATCCGCCCCTGGTTGTTCCTGTCTGCCCCTGGTTGTTCCTATCCGCCCCTGGTTGTTCCTAACCGTCCCTGGTTGTTCCTGTCCGCCCCTGGTTGTTCCTGTCCGCCCCTGTCCTCTCCTATCCGCCCTGTCTGCCCATATCCGCTCCTGCCCGCCCCTGTTTGCCCCCGCCCGCTCCTGTTTGCTCCCGCCCGCTCCTGCCCGTCCCCGGCCACTCCTGCCCGTCCCCGGCCGCTCCTGCCCGGCCCTGTCGGCTCCTGCCCGCCCCTGTTTGCCCCGCCCGCTCCTGCCCGCTCCTGTTTGCCCCCGCCCTTTCCTGCCCGCCCCTGTTTGCCCCCGCCCGCTCCTGCCCGTCCCCGCCCGCTCCTGCCGCCCCTGTTTGCCCCGCACGCTCCTGCCCGCCCCTGTTTGCCCCCGACCTTTCCTGCCCGCCCCTGTTCGCCCGCTCCTGCTCGCCCCTGTCGGCTCCTGCCCGCCCGCTCCTGCCCGCCCCTGTTTGCCCCCGCCCTTTCCTGCCCGCCCCTGTTTGCTCCCGCCCGCTCCTGCCCGTCCCCGGCCGCTCCTGCCCGGCCCTGTCGCCTCCTGCCCGCCCCTGTTTGCCCCGCACGCTCCTGCCCGCCCCTGTCTGCCCCCGCCCTTTCCTGCCCGCCCCTGTTTGCCCGCGCCCGCCCCTGCTCGCCCCTATCGGCTCCTGCCCGCCCCTGTTTGCCCCCGCCCTCTCCTGCCCGCCCCTGTTTGCCCCCGCCCCCCCCCCCGTATGGCGGTGGGCCTCCGTCCGCCCCGTCCCGGGGACCCTGTGTTTACCCTGCTCGCGGCCAGCGGGTCCCGGTGCCGTAAATCCACGGAGAGAGTGAGGTGGAGTGTTTGAGCGGGGCCTCCAAGGGCGGCGGTGTTTGTGTTGGCGGCATGGCGCGGCCAGGGACATGGTGGGTGAGGGGAGGGGTAACCTGGCTTGTGATGGGGTGGGGGTACACGGGATGTGTATGGTGGTGGGGTGGGGGTAGATGTAAGGTTACCATCCTAGCATGAAGAAGATGGAAGACAACCTCCCGAGCACCACCAGGTTGAGACGAAACAGAAATTTTGGGTAGAAAAGATAGGGGTAACGGAATGGAGGGAGGGGCGGGGTGGGGGGTGGGGGGCTGAGGTTTGATTTGACAGGGGTCAGGGTAGGTTGATATGACTGGGGGAGTCGGAGCGGTTGCACAGGGGCGGAGGGGTGGAGGGAGGCATGGCTGTGCCAGCTGGATACGGCTGGCAGTGTGATGGAGGGGGTGGCTGTTTGCTTTCCCGGCACAAAAACAGACGGGGTGATTATAATGATGACGGAAAGGTTGGGGGGGTGGGAGGGGGGGGGCTGCCTGCTTCGTACGCCTTGAGGAAGCCGTGGGGGGGGGCGGGTATGTGGGACAGATGATGGCAAGGGAAACGGAAGGTTAGTTGCTCCTGGATCAGGTCAAAGAGAACGATGTACATGCAGTTTTTTTGGGTCGGGTCATAGGGCACGGAGACTGGTAAGATAGACAGTCTAGTCAGATGGTTGACGGCGGGTGAGCAGATGATTAATAATGTGAAACCTCCATCTTTATTGAAGGATTCCTTTGTCGTGTACCGTATACAGATGAGGGTCCACCTGCAACATTTGGCCCTCCAAATTAATTTGTTCAGATGGAAATGACATGATTGTTTCTTTTATGCCCGTTGCGTGAACACGAGGGCTGATATCCCTGGGATATTCTCCCCAGTCACCACGACTCGTATGTTAGTCCGAGGGACCTCCTGGAAAATAAATAATCTGGATGACATATGCCCCCCGGTTAGATCGTCCAGACCAGGGTTCGAACCGTTTGCCTGCAGTTCAGTGGTTCTACCACTCGGCCACGGAGGCTCCCCTTGCTCTGATACCACTCGGCCACGGAGGGTCCCCTTGCTCTGATACCACTCGGCCACGGAGGGTCCCCTTGCTCTGATACCACTCGGCCACGGAGGGTCCCCTTGCTCTGATACCACTCGGCCACGGAGGGTCCCCTTGCTCTGATACCACTCGGCCACGGAGGGTCCCCTTGCTCTGATACCACTCGGCCACGGAGGCTCCCCTTGCTCTGATACCACTCGGCCACGGAGGGTCCCCTTGCTCTGATACCACTCGGCCACGGAGGCTCCTCGTGCTCTGATACCACTCGGCCACGGAGGGTCCCCTTGCTCTGATACCACTCGGCCACGGAGGGTCCCCTTGCTCTGATACCACTCGGCCACGGAGGCTCCCCTTGCTCTGATACCACTCGGCCACGGAGGCTCCCCTTGCTCTGATACCACTCGGCCACGGAGGCTCTCCTTGCTCTGATACCACTCGGCCACGGAGGGTCCCCTTGCTCTGATACCACTCGGCCACGGAGGCTCCCCTTGCTCTGATACCACTCGGCCACGGAGGGTCCCCTTGCTCTGATACCACTCAGCCACGGAGGGTCCCCTTGCTCTGATACCACTCGGCCACGGAGGCTCCCCTTGCTCTGATACCACTCGGCCACGGAGGGTCCCCTTGCTCTGATACCACTCGGCCACGGAGGCTCCCCTTGCTCTGATACCACTCGGCCACGGAGGGTCCCCTTGCTCTGATACCACTCGGCCACGGAGGCTCCCCCTGCTCTGAGACCACTCGGCCACGGTGGCTCCACTTGCTCTGATACCACTCGGCCACGGAGGGTCCCCTTGCTCTGATACCACTCGGCCACGGAGGCTCCCCTTGCTCTGATACCACTCGGCCACGGAGGCTCCCCTTGCTCTGATACCACTCGGCCACGGAGGGTCCCCTTGCTCTGATACCACTCGGCCACGGAGGCTCCCCTTGCTCTGATACCACTCGGCCACGGAGGGTCCCCTTGCTCTGATACCACTCGGCCACGGAGGGTCCCCTTGCTCTGATACCACTCGGCCACGGAGGGTCCCCTTGCTCTGATGGGGCCAAGCACCCGTCCAATTCCGCCGCGTCTAAAAATGGGGGCGAGAGGCTAAACGTACCCAGCCTCTTTCGCAAAGAGTGGAGCACCACACCACACACACATCTCTTGAGACGATGCCACATCATTGCAGCCGCGACTGGCCATGAGAGATTACGACCATCGTGAGACCCTGCTGTGACCACGTGGTCAGTGAGTTATGGAGCGATCCATTGTGGACCCCAGCGCCTCCCTCTGTGACCCTGGTCAACCCCGCTATGGGTGGAAGTCCCCGTATCTGCATGGCCAACGCGAGGCAGCGTTGCCATGGATACACCCCTGGGCGGTGCGGTGGTGCGAGCTGCACTCGGGCACCACAATGCCCCCCCCCCCACCCCTCCACACACACACTCACCGCGGGTCCCATCATGGGAGCAGAGCAGAGGCGAACCGCGGTAGCTCAGCGTTTATGTAGAAGGTGGGCCAATGCCTGCACAGGTACCAGTGATTGCACACTGGCAAAAGCGAAGTTTCATTACATTACTCATTTATGAATTGTTACCAGACAGATATCTTGATGTTGTTGTAGCCGACGCCTTTCTTTGCAACGGTGACGCTTTAGCCCAAGTTAATGCTCCCCCATGTGGCACACCCCTCCATATGTGTATCACTGATACCACCTCCCCCCCCACCCCCCCCCTCCCCCCCATTTCCACCCACGATTCATGGAGTCACAGCCTGGTCGATCGATCTGATGTCTGGGGAGGGATTGTCACAAGTATGTAGTCAGTAGGTCGGGGGTTCACTCTGCCAGGACAGCCATCGTGCCGGAGTTGTTAGGGGATGTCGCTCCTCACTACGCGAGTGTCTACGCAACCTCGTGCTGGATCAAATGTCGAAGCATCTCAAAGAGAGTTACCCCCGGGACATGGCTCCGCTTTCCCTTCGATCCTCCCGATCGAAGCGATATTTGTGAAACTGAAAACAACAACACCTATCGTGGGTCGAGGTGTCAAGGCCGGCCTCGGTTGTCCCATTCGGGTGTGGCATTCTGTTTAAAGGGCCTGGTGTAGAGTTCCTGGAGTGGGTGGAATGCAGTTTAACCGTCCAGAGGCTCAATGACTGTGTTGTCCGGCCACACAGCTGGCCATGGCGTCAGGTCCCCCCCCCCACCCCACCTCTCCCACCCCTTCCTCTCTCTCTCCCTGTCATATCGCTCCCCACCACCTATCCTAATGGCCCCCACTCACACTGCCCTCACCCCCTCTCTTACAACCCTCTCCCCCCTCACCCAACGTCCTACCCCCCCCCCCCCCCCCCCCCGCCTCTCCCTTTCCCGGATCGTCGCTGTAATTGCCTATTCGTGCGACTGTCGCTGCCTATTCGCTGAGCGAGTAGCGCAAATATGGAAATACTGGGTGGAATTGTGGCGGGGTGGAACTCTCGGCGGGGGAGGGGTCGAAGGGGGGGTAGACATACCCGCGAGGCTGTGCCAGGGGGTCAGCAGGGGACGAGGGGCAGGGGATGAGAGGGGTGTGAGAGAGGGTTAGGGGTCAGCGGAGGAGGGGCGCGGGATGGTGGATGAATGGGTCCTGGACCTAGAATAGCTCTTCGCCATTTTGTGGCCTTAATTCTATTGAATGGACACCAATTTCTGCACTTCTCTGCCCATGGGTTTGGCAATGGTCCTTTACATTGTGTGCCCTCCCTGACACCCGTGGGGCGTGAGTCACGCTCTCTCCCAATCTCTCGAGTTACTGTCCCGGGGGTACAATGCTGAACCAACGCTCATAAAGGAACTAAGGTCCCAGTATACCAGGCGGATCGTCCTCGTCGTGCCCAGCTCTCCGCCACGGCGAACAGGATCAATCGTAATTCTATATATAAAATAAACCGCGAAAGGTCAATGGGGATCAGAGAAAGTTTAGCTACTTCCTGGTGCGGTTGTTAAAAACCTCATGAAATAAGTGTTTAAGCCAAAAATTCCTGTCATGAACTAATAATCAGGTAACAAATAAAGTGTAATTTACACCGTAGACCCAAACACGAAAGGAATCCAAACGGATGGCATC